>WUQG02436225.1:0-13933 GCA_011317285.2 Androctonus mauritanicus
AATAAATTTAAAAGTTAGTGATATAAAACGAAATAGTCTTTTAGACTGAGAAATCTAAAGACAATCTAGTATACCTTTCTCCCCCAATGCAGCATCTGACTGCGTGGACTTTACCGATCTGCATTGAATGATGATCAACTCTTGAACTAATGACTTAATCTGTTTTTGTGTATTGCATGAAAGCCAAACCGTTTCTGCTATTGTCTACACTTTTATTAAACAGACTGTACTTTACATATTCAAAAATAAAAATTATCTTTTATTACTGATTTTGCAAAAAAATATTTTTTTATGTATCTATAGGAAAATTGAATAAATTTGTTAATAAATTTTTCCTTAAAACAGAAATAGAAAAATAAGAATTTCTTTTATAATCAGAATGTGATATTTTCAAAATATGATGGTGAATTAGATTTTGGAGATTTTAAAATTATGAAAAAGTTTTAAACTAATTTCCAACAAATATCTGAATAATCATATGCTCTAAGAAGTAGAGCTACAACACATTCAATTTGTTTATATTGTATACATTATGTGTTGATTTTATTGATTAAATATTTCACAATATTTAAAAAATGCTATGAATATGTTCAGCATATAATTATAATATGAGAGCTGGAATAATCTTTCTAAAATTAAATTCTACAAATATCCAATAGTTAAAAATCATAGAAATTCTTGAATTTCTGCAGTTAATAAGAAGCAATAACAACCATCTCAATATTCATTGCAATGTTCTTGACATTTCACAATTGGTAAGAGTACAGTTGCCATCTGCAGTTTGTTTTATTAACTATAAATACAACTTATTTGATACAGAATTAAAATTTTATTGATAAATATTTTAAATATTAGGCAAACTGTCAAAAGATCCAACTTCCCCTAATTATATTCCAACTCTTTTTTGTTCTCAAATATTAATTCACTTACAAAATAAAACCCTTTATTCAATCAATATAATCAACAATGTTGACATTGAAAAAAACTGTATGATAATGAAGAAGCATAGTGAAGAGAAGACAATATTTTTGCTTTGAATGTTGTCAATTGATTGTGATTACATTTGTGTTACTATTCTCCACTTCTAATGATTCTATTAAGTAATTGACTATATTATAATAGTGAAAGTTAAAACTTTAATGTTTCAACATATCAGAATATTTATATTCAATCTGACAAATATTATATATTAACTCTATGCATAGACAATTAGCAGCACTCAAAATAAAATCTTGCCCTAAAGGTACTTTAAAAAATCAAGGAATGACTATGCTAATAAATTGAAACTTATCCAGCCATGCAAGCACAATGATCATATAAAATATCTTTGAAATCTCTTATAAGGCCAAGGTAAATACTTCTTGACAGTTTTTATTTGCTGTCCTGAAATTACTTCACCTAAAAGCATATCTGGATTTCTTTTTGATGGCAAGAAAATTACAATGTTTTGAATTTTATCATTAGTAAAGTAATTATAAGCATTTAAATTGTTATATGCTTTTAGTGATTCTCTTTTTAGTGCTTCTAGTAATTATTGCATTTAATGAATGGTTCAGGAATTTCTATAAAACAACAATAAATATCCAGCCATTGACACTGGCCAATTTTTCATATCAGTTGAATTGTTTGTCATACAGATCAGCAATCAAAATAATGTTCTTCCAGTTGTCAATTTTTCTGATATTGTTGTTGATCTTTGTATTCAAATTATTAAAAACATCCAAACATTCAAAGATCTATGGATAAAAGCATTGAAACAGCTACAATAAGTCTAGCAGGAAATCACTAAATTCTTTTTCTGGAAGAGCTAGCTGACTTCCTGCCAGATGTACTATAAAAGAATACCTAGAATGTTAATGTTTTGTATATGTTTTGCATATACAAAACATTGGTCCATATTTATTTCAATTAATGTTGCATTGTTCTGATCTTAAAATTTGAGAGTTACCTTTGTACAAATCTCAGTTTTTGCCATTCTTTAAATGTTTAATTTAGATCATCTTATATACAAATACTTATCTGAGAAAATTGGTTCACAATGCTGATAGGTAAGGAAAATATTTCCATCAGCTCTACAAGTCTATTGAGAGAGTATTGGTTAAGTATTCATTGTGATTGTTGAGAGTAAAGTACTCTTAATAATTTCAGCAATACTTAATTATAAATGAATGTGAGTATGAAGAAGATGAAATCAGTATGGAAGAAATTGTGAGTTTGAATACTATGCTAAAATGTGGTAATTAACTGCAGTATAACAGATTCATAATTGAGTTTAAGTTTAGACTTAAGTTTAGTGAGAGTTATATGGAATGGATGTAGTACATACATAAGCTGTATTAGGTGAATAGTGTAATTCATACTGATTAGACTACAGTTTATGTGATTATCTTCACTTACAAGGAGCAGGGTGAGAGATATGAATGCAAGAATTATAGAAATATAAGTCTTCTGAATGTAATTGGGAGGATATTTATAAGATTGTAATTGAAATTATTGATATGTGCTTTGTGATATATGGTACATTCAGTGTTGTTTTTAAGAATGGAAGAGAATGTATGAACCAGATTATTTCAATACTACAATTTTGGAGAAATATCTCTGTATGAAAATATATTCTAACTTCTTCCTTTTTCAAAGATATATTCCTATAATTCTTGCACTTGCATCTCTCACTCTTATCCTTATAGTTACAAATATTTGTTCATTTCTGAATCTCGAAAAGATTTATGACTGGATGAATAAAAGTAAATGGTGGAAAATGCTTGGTAGTATGGAATGAATGAATGGCTGTTTGAACCTGAGAGAACAGTGCATGTTAACAATTTCTGTGTATGAGAGTGAATGAAACCATATCAAATTGATTTATGACCAAGAAATAGGAGAAACAAAAATATGCAATGCTTCAGTGATTATTTAATGCATATATGAATTGTGAGTGAAAGAAATTACTGTGAATGATTTTGGGTATGAAGATGGATGAAGAGAGAATCTACTATATATTGCTGAAGTTATTTTCCTTTCTGAATGTAAATGAAGTCAAAGATTTATTGAGCCCCTTTTCATTCATAAAGAATATGTAGGAATTATGAGCAAAGTCTGAGGATGCTTGCTGCAAGGTTGAATGATGCATTCCAGAAGAAACGGTTGAGAATAAATGTGATGAATACAAAAATGTTTGTGTTTAAAAGGGATGAGAATTGAATTGAAATGGGAATACTTTTAAACATTGTATATGTTATAATTAGGGATAGTGAATTTTGCAATAGCAATAAAATGCAAAATGACATGTACTTCCATATTTTCATTTAAAAAAATCAATAAAAAATTGATTAATCATGGATTAATCAATTTTTTATTGGTTATGAATCTGCAAAAAATGTGAATTTACACATTACTGTAATATAAATATGAAATTGGTCATTTAAATGTGAATAATATTTTTTGAACATAATTTTAAAATTTTAATAAATCTCATTTCCTTAATATTTTTACACTCCTGAAATTTCCCATAATCTGACTGTTTTCATGGTCTATCCCAAGTAGATGGCAATGTTTCCTTTCTTGTAAATATTTCCATTCTCAATTTTTTTGTTTTGCCCTGGCACATATTTTGATAATCAGTAATCAGTCTTACTGATTCTTCTAGAAGTTTGGACACATGGTAAAATTCAATTTAATGAGTTCTTCACATGTCTGAGAAGAATTTTTCATTATAACTTTTTATTCATTATATCCAAGAGCATGAAAATGTTCAGGTATATATGATTTATTTTACATATGCCTTTTTAGATGTTAATACAGTATTTACTTCACTTCTCCTTTTTTAGTCTAATTTTGAAACTCTATAATATGAATGGGGAAGATTATGTGAAATTTCAATAAGATATTTATAAAAATATCATTTTAACTCAAATATAAGAAAAACAATAATAAAAAATAGAAATTGGCTGATGTTGAATTAAAAAATAATAGTCAGTTTATACATGGATACTCAATAGTCTCAGAAACTCGGAAGTCTGCCATATTGTTTATAGTTCTAGCACATTTATAAATGCTGCCTATATTTACAATACATTTTCTGTTAAGTCTTTTCAATTTTCTATGTATGGTATTATAAAATGCAATTTTAATTAATTAAACTGTGATTTGATATTTACAAAAATTCCTTTATTTCTGTATTTAATTAAACAGACTATTATAGAAAAAAATATTGTCTTGTATTTTTTCAGACATATTTATAACATGCAATTTATATGGAACATAAAATTTTTATTGTTTATATAATATATAATGTTATTTTTTATTTAATTTTTAATATACTTTCTACTAACTTCAAAAAATACAGAGTCAGAACATTGATATGAATTTAAGGTGATCATTGCTGACTGACTGTATTTCCATTACATTCATTCCGATGAAATTTTCTTTGCTTGTTTTGATTTTAATGTTGTGACACACTGCACATGGTGTGATAGAAAGAGTAAGAATGTAATGCCATGCAAATGTATGTGCTTGTGTCTGGAAAAATGCAATGCAATAATTTTTTGTACAATAATTTGCTAGTATGCTAACTTGTACTATTGTTAATCTATTTCTATTTATAACATCTATTACTTCTTTTATTTCTATGTTGAAAACATTTTTATTAGAAAAAGTAAATCATCTGATTCTTCTAAATTAATTTTTTTACAGTTTGTTTTTCATTGCTTATAAATTCTACTGGAATATTTATCTCAGAAGCTATTTTCTCATAATTTGCATATATATTCCTATTTCTTTTCTCATCTCAAGTAAATTAAGAGAAAACCTTGTATTAAATTCACAGCCTTATGCATGACAACTGTTTTTGATTGCAAGGCTTTATTTATTTTAATAACTTCTTGTAAAATCGATTCCAGACAGTTAAGTATTATAAAAAGCTTGTATATGAAACTGCAATGTCGTTTTCATGCCCTTTCATAATTTTCACCCTAGGTGACTGTCTTGCTTACCTCATCCTAGATCTGATGCTGTTCTATGGTATTGTTTTATTGAATTTATAAATTATCAAATATGATATGATGAATACACCTTTTTAAAAACAATTATTTTGAATGTTAATTTAAAACAAATTGAATCTTGTTGGGAAGAAGATTTCATTTCATATGTATAATTTTATTTTTGTAGTTTTATTGTATATCTACTTGTTAATGATGAGTAAAACATAAATTCCTTATATACAAATATAAGGAATTTACATCCCGAAATTAGAAATTTGCTGATGTCTTGGTAGTCTAACTGGTAAGGCGTCAGAACAGTAACCCGAATTAATTATTAATCCGATAGATGGTGGCACCATAGTATAAAATTAAAAAAATAATTATTAATTGGCAGTTAATGCAAAATTTAACCACTAGGGGAGTTTGTGCTTGTTAGGATATTTGGATTGTGTGATTAATCCCCTAAGTAATTGATGAATAATGATAAATTCCTTATTTCATTAATTAATTCTTCTAAATTTAAGATAACTGAAGCAAGATTTCGTTTCTATCAGTTAAAATTATTGAAGTTTTTTCTATTTTATTAATTTCTTATGTTTTATTTTTGGAATTTTAATTATTTAATGCAATTATCATTTTATTGTATGGTTCCAGTCAGTGCCATAACTAGCCATTCCTGTGCCCTGTGCAAGAATTTGCATTTAGGCCCCTTAATTAATTAGGTTTGGGAAAATAATAAAACAAATACATTACAATGTATTTTTAATAAGATTTATTTTAATTGCACTTTTCTGGCTTTCATTACAACAAATTCATTAATTACATCATCATAATTAATATTTTAATGATATTGTATTCTATCAAAATAATAGAAGGATTGGAATAAGAATAGAAGGAATATTGAATAGAAGGATTGGATAATCTTTCTTATCCAATAATTGATTTTAAATAAATTTTTATTAATTTCAACTTGTTAAATTAATACTCGCGTACAACTTTCAACTTGTATAATTATTAATTCTCGCATACGAAACGATAGAAACAGGAAGCGTTACAAACGTTTGAAGAGCGACATTGAAATTTGGGTAAGACTCAATTAAACCAAAATCATGAAGAGCCTGTAGAATACTAAGCGGAGACGTTAAAATAATAAAAATTTAAAAATTTGTTGCGTATGAAATTAATTATTAAAATTTTACTATAAAACTCAGGAGGTACATTAAAAAGTACTAAATGAAATAATCTGCAACTATCTATACATAAAAACTTAACATTGAAAATCACTTCACTATACAGCTACAAAAGTACAACATTACCTAAAGAAATAAAAATCCAACATAACAAAATTGACTAGGTTATCCAAGCACGGTTTGTCACATGTCTGTTATTGAAATCCTCGAAATATTACAGTCAAATAATCTTATTATTATTATTTATATTCTTACCTGTTTTCACAAACACATATACATGAAAACACAAGTATAGTGACTATGTTGCAGTATTCATACTGTAACCTAACCTAAGTTAGGTAAGTTAACATAGACATGTTGAAAATATTAGTCAGTTCTGCCATTCATTCGAATGTTCATATTGATGAACAGAGACATCTAGAGTCTAAGTAAGGCAAAAATCTAATTGCCAAACAGTGCAGTAGAAAGGTGGAAAATTTTAAAATATAAAAATATAATTTCTTGTGAATAGCATTTTGGGCCCCCTTCCAAGTGGGCCCTGTGCGATTGCACCTGCTACACCTGCCTAGTTACGGCACTGATTCCAGTACTGTATCTGCATTAACCTAAAAACTAAATTTTCCTACATAATGCTCTAAAATGTAAAATGTGAAACCAATAGATTTTACAAAATGCTAAATTAATAATTCTAAATTCTAAATTTCTGATTTTTAAAATGCTAAAAATAATCCTTAATTATTATCATCATTATTATGCCCATATCTTTGTATAAAGGTGGGCAATATTCAGAGAAAAAATGCATTCATATATCAATGATTAAATGATGTCAGATCTTCCTCTCTCTGAACATTATACTAATTTTCCTTCACAATTATTGTCTTCATATACTTGTCTTATTTAATCCATTTTCAGAGATAAGAGTGTGAGATTGAACTGAATAAGGTGAACATTGAACAAATGAATAAATTTGTGTACATAGGAAATATGCTTAAGAGCAAAAGTCAAATTGATGCCAAACTTTTGAGGAGAGCAAATTCTAGATTGTTCCCAAGTTGTGCACTTAGGAGGTATGCTAAGAATGAAAGTTATAAAAGCATACTTGAACAGTAATACTTTTTGTCTTTCTACTGCTCTTATAGTATCTCAATGTTAATTTATACGAATGAGATTTATGTATAATATGAAATATATAATCATTTGACTGCAATAATGATAGGATGTTTGAGAAGTATAACTAGAGTAATGCAATATAACTGTGTTTCAAAGGATTAACTATGCAATCAATATGGAATAAAAAAAAAAAATGTGATTGATGCAGTGTGTAAGTTGATTCTGGGGTGATTTTATCATGTGAAGTGAATAAATGAAGACTGATAGACAAAGCCATATTACAGTAATGCTCAAAAAAATTGCATCATATAATTTTTCATATTGATTTATTAAAAGCTGCCATTATTTATCCTCCTATAGAATGAATGGGGAGTAGTAAATGAAAATTGTGTATCAAACATCTAATATAACTTATTAATGAATTAAAAAAATAACCAAATGTATTCTGAATGCTATAAAATTAACTAATGAATAGTTGAAGAAAGAAATCTGATAATTGCTAGAGCAGATAAGATGAAGAATTTAATTATTGTATGTAAAACTGGTTATCATAATATGCTAATTGATTATACTAAAAACATATACTATTACCACTAAAGATCCTATAAAATGCATCACCAGCAAAGTGTGGGATTGTGATCAGCTATTGAAGAAAAGGAATTTAATTGTCAAGTGGAGACAGTTAAGTCAGGATTTTTCTAAGATCAGGTGTGATGACTTACTATACTTGCACCCAGGGACTTTCAGAGAAAATGCGAGGCCCAGGAAAAATATTATTTTTGAGGCCCTTCAAAAAAAACAAAATTGACAAATATACAGTGGCAAAATTTGAATTCTCTACCAATGTTTTTGCATTTTTTGTATACTTACATACAAGAAAAGCAAAAACATTGGTACAGAACTTCAAATTTTGACAAGCTTGATACAAATATATTTTTTCTAACATTTTGAGTTATAAATTGAGGCCTCTAAAATTATGAGGCCCAGGGTAGCTGCCCCTCTTTCCTCCCTCTCTGATAGCCACTTTTGCATGAAATGCATATTTTTAGAAATGTTGCCTGAAAAAGAACTTAAATAGGAGTGTGGATAAGTGACATTTGGATGCCAAAATGTTAGAGGTTCACCGGAATGAAGACAAGTATGTTAACATAAAAGATATATATACTGTATATATAGGGAAACATTAACAGCTTATGGAAAATTAATTGAACATATTTTTATATAAAGGGTATATATAATTGGAATACACAAAACTAACAAAATACTTAATCAAAACAATGAACAAAGGGAATTTCCTATCCTATCCTTAAAAAGGGGAATACTTTACTCATGACCTATGAACATACCTTGAGAGAGACTTGTATTCCTTTCTTTTGTTATTCTTTTCTTTTTGTAGAAATTTCCTTTTTACACACACATTATTGAAAAATATATTGACAATTGGATGAAGATGAATAATAGTAAAAGTAATAGAAGGTTGAAGAAATTTAAAGAAGAATGCCTTAAATTTTTCTCTGTCAGATTTTATAGCCTGCCAATTACATCAATGGAGAGAGAAAGATTTGAATTCTTTGCTAATTTTTAGTGAGATTGTACCATCTCTCTTCCATTGGGATTGGCAGATGGACATTGCTGACAAGATGGTTTACACTCTTGTTTGTTCTTCAATCCTCTATCCTGTATCATGCAGCTATATGAAATTGAATCATCATTTCCTCTCTCAAGACATTGTTTATGGAGAATGTTTGACAATTATAAAATTCTTTTCTCTTTCTTCTAAACTAAAAAGATCATTTAAAGCTGAAATTTTTCCCAACTGACTTCATTAGTTTTTACAATTTGAAGTGAAATTATTATTTTAATTAATTTTCAAAAACATTATATATGTTAATAAATTTTCATTATACAATTAAAATTAATTAATACACATTTCGCAGTATTAATTCATAGTTTATGATTACATAAGTTTACTGTTATATAATATTTGATGATAATATATTTATATTAAAATAAAAAAATTATATATAATAATTGAAAAAGCTAAATAATAATATAAAATTTAAAAGACTATTCAATTAGACAAAAGAAAATGGTTCTTAGAAAACTGACTGGTTGTAATTGAATCTTTGATTATTTGATGTGATTCCCAGAAGGGTATTAATAAACTTGTCTGTAGTCAGAATCCTCACTGTATAACACTAATATATTTATTATTGTAAGATTATTATAGAATAAATTGGTATTATAAATTTTCAGAACAAATTAAGTTGGGGGAAAGCATATGGACCAGGTTTCATAGAAGCTAGTAGACTTAACACAATTAAAATATTATACTTCACTTAGACTTTTTCATATTCATAATTCACTTTGTAAATGATAGTATCAATAGATAGCAGTTGATACAGATTGCTTTTCAAAACTTTCTAATAATCAATAATTAGAAAGCACTGAATAGCAGTAAAATCAATGAAAATAAATACTTTATTCATTATAAGCCAAAATATGATGTTTTTAGAATCTTCATCTTCAACATTCTAATATATAACTATAGAATTCAATTTAAAATATATATGCTAGAATGAATACATTCTAGCATTTGTATTCTATTTGAATTTTAAAGGGCAGCTTAAATTGAACAAATCAATAAGCTTAAATATTAACTTTAGAAGTGGTATGTATTCAATTATATCAAAATAATTTTAATATCTATCTTCTTTCATGATAGATTTTTAACCACATGAGATGCACTGGGATTCATGTGGTTAAAAATCTATCGTGAAAGAAGATAGATATTAAAATTATTTTGATATAATTGAATACATACCACTTCTAAAGTTAATATTTAAATTTATTGTAGTAAGTAAATTGAAAATAGAGAAAACAGTGCAAACTGCACTGAGATTCATGTGGTTAAAAATCTATCGTGAAAGAAGATAGATATTAAAATTATTTTGATATAATTAAATCAATAAGCGTTTAACAAAAATACACTGCAAAAAACTTTTTAACTACATTTAAAAAAAATCACACACACAAATAATATAACATATTTCATAACAACTGTACAATAAAATTATGAATTGCCCAAACCTTTACTAAGGACCCTGATAGCCAATTATTTTATTTGCTATGATTACATATGCAAGGAATGTCTATCAACTTTATGCATAGCATAAAGCTATGTGCTTTAAAAACTTTCAGAAGGCTGGTCATTAACTATGTCACCTGAACTTACTCTCCTTGTAATTTCTAGAGATTTTCTAATAAGCATTCTTTTTGGTTTGTACATGATATAATCACCTCAGCTTCATATCAATTAACAAAAACATCATTTTCATAAAAATTTTCTTATTAAAGCTGTTGACATATTATCTATCTTTATTTCATTAAATAATAACTTTAAAACAAGCACATGCTGTAAAGTTCTGTTTTAAAGTTATTATTTATTGAACTTAAGCAGTTTGATTTCATAAGTTTTATATCATTATGTTCCTGGATCCAATTTTGGAAGTTTCTCCTTTTACCTAAATCATAATTATATAATAGAATTTAGTATATTCTTATTTTATGAAATTCTGCAAATTTATATTTATTGTTCCTCAGCACATTAAATATAGTTGGCTCCTAATGTATGGTATGGTCTTATCTTGTTTCCCAATCGTATCTTTTATTGTTCTCAATCTATTTGAGTGGTAATGAACTTTTAGAAAATGTTCAGCCTGAAAATGCACAAGGACATTAAAGTTTTGATTAGATGAATTGAGTGAATCATCACATCTTTCAATATCATTTTTTGACCTATTATATACTAGTTATGTAAATTTATTAGTGTACCTTTATTTCACATCTTGTTTTAAGATTGTATTAATTTCCTCTCTTTTGTCTTGATTATTTCTACAGTATGTAAACACCCTTTAGAACTACACATAAAATGTTGACTTTTTAAACTTCATTGGGTCATTTGACCTAGCCAGAATTGTAACAGGGCTAAATTATGGTTTTCTATAAACCTCGGTGTTATAAAGACCATCTTTCATTGCATTCATGGCATCTAATAAATGTATTTACTCTTTACTCCTTTGCTTAATGTTAAGGGAGAGACCATAAATATCTTTCATGAAAACTTTATGGAGTTTATCAGTTCTGTTCCTGCATTTCCATATTACAAAAATGTTGTTGATATATTTAAGATGCAATTTGCAGTCCAATTCAAAGACTGGTAGTACTATTTGCTCTACCTCTCTGATCAATATCTGTGCAAAAATATTAGTCACTGTGCTGCCTGTTGGGACCCCACAATCCTGTTTGTAGTATTTATTTCTGAAAATAAAGTACAAATGATAACATAAGAGATTTATAAATCCTTAATTGTACCAGAAACTTGCTCTGCATATGGAACATGATGAGGAAGAAACTTATAAAAATATTGTAGGCTCAAGTTTTAGTGAAGAAAAAGATTCTGGAAGTACAGTATTGCAATCACTTCATTCTGGGAAGGAACCTCTTCAGAGTTTTTGGAGAAACATCTCTGTTGAAGAAATAGATTTACTATTACCTTGCAGTATCTGGGTAGACCATTTGGCCACAGCCTTCTCAATATTATATAATATGGAGATCATCTTTTTTCTACAATCAACATGCTGTGAGAGGTGATTTATGAATTATAACAGATTCATGATAAAATTCATAATGTAAACAGATTCATAATGTAATTGGCTCTCTGGGCCGTTAGTAGAGATTTAAGTTGTTTATTATTTTATTATGTAGTAGTTATAAAATATATTATTGAATATGTGATAATTTTTATTTTTAATGTAGTTCCAAAAATTGTTTGTAATATATCTTTATGTTAAAGGTTTATTGATTTGTTCAATTTTTGCCATCTGGTAGAATTAATTCTAATGTTTGTATTTTAAAATGAATTTTGTAGTTATGCTACATTTGTGTTTTTGAAGATAGAATAATTCCAAAACATTATGTTTTGTCTTTTAGTAAATAAAATATTTATTTTCATTAATTTTACTGCTGTTTAGTGCTGAATTATTGATTATTAGAAAGTTTTGAGCTATATTTAAGCTACAAAATAACAGTTGAAAAATAATAACTAAAACTTTTAATGAAACAATTTCAGTTGCTATACAATCATCATCAGCATTAAGAATATTCTTAATGCTGATGATGGTTGTATAGCAACTGAAAACATTTCATTAAAAATTTTAGTTGTTATTTTTCAACTGCTGTTTTGTGCTGTTGTTTTCAGATATTATTATTAGTAGTTAGTTAAAATAGTAGTTTATATATTTAAACCATTTTTGATAATATACGTACTTTGATTTTCAAAATTTTTAGCATAAAAATTTCATATTGTAAAAATTAATTTAATAAAAGTTTAATGAAAAAGCAAAAATATAAATAATAAAAAATAAAATTGAAAAAAATAACAACAAAATTATATGAAATTATCTGACTGAATATAAAATATTTTTGATCTAACACTGAAAAATGTTTTTAAGTTAAAAATGGATTTAAATTCATAATTCTTAAATCTGAAATTAATATAAAATTGAAATGTTCATATATTAGTTATAGATATAATTATAGCATAGCATGAAAGTACTCTGTAAAATATAAATTAAATTTTGAAATACATATGTAAATTATTTATTTATTTATTTATTGTTTTATTTAATTAGCCTGCCTTATCTTGATTTAATTAATGCTTCATAAATTAGAATTCAAATGTAATGGTGGTTTTATTTCTTATATTTTCTATATATCATGATGTGTATATGTTCAAAATTTTATACTAGTAATTGACTTTCTGTGATCAAATATTTTATACTGCATTGGTTTTTCATTTTGGGTTCTGTTAACCTCTAGTGATTTGAGAAAATTATAATGAAATTTTACCTAATTATTATTGAAAATAATAATGAAACTTTTGATATATTAGATGCTTTTCAATATTTGTAATGCTTCTAATATATCAATAAATATAATAAAAAATTATACATAATGATTGATATATTCAGATTTCTTTTACTTGATAGCAGAAAATGGAAAAATTAATTAAAATACTGTTTAATGAATATTGGTTTATTTGGAGACTAAATCATTAAAAGAATGAAATATATATGAATAAAAATTAATAATAAATGGATCTTAGCTAAGAAAAGATTGGAAATTATTGCTAGACTGTCAAATGCCCTTCAGTCAAATTTTGAATTAACAATTGAAATTTTAATAATAAATTTTAATAATGAATTTTTTTTATGGATATCATTTAGTATTTAATAAACAAACTATAATTGTAAGTATTTTCAAATATAACTACCATATTTACTTATGAATAAGTTGGATCCTTGACTTCACTGTTTAAAAATTGATAAAAATTTGAAACCCATATATTAGCTGACCCCTTAGCTTTCAAATATTAAAACAATATGACATTCACTGAAATAAATAGATAATTTCTTTTATAATTTAAAAAATTTTCCAAATCCAATTCACTATTACAATAAATAAAGCCACTTAAATGAAATTTCAGATTTATAGCATTAAAACTTTGCAACACAATACTAACAAGGAGAGGACCAACCTCCACCCTCCCAGATTTTGCTGAAATTTTTTTATATTATAGTACACAGTTGCCAG
>WUQG02436236.1:0-13933 GCA_011317285.2 Androctonus mauritanicus
GAATATAATATAATAACTACATTTCAATACATTAAATATTAATAAAAAATCAAATCAAATAATAATTTATTTTACTTGCGTAAATTTAATTATTTTTTATTTTTTTAAATAACAAAAAAAAAAAATCTTCAGTACGAGACGGGCCTCGAAGTAGCAATCTTGAGATTACGGGATGGACACGAACACACTATGCTACGAGTGTAACGCTAAAGAGGCTCTTTTTTCTCTTTCTTATTTCTTAAGGTTGCCGAGCCTAAATTTTAAAGGGCTAATATTTTTATTTATAAGGCGCATTGGCACAAACGCTCGGACACATATTTGATATATTTTTTTCAATATTACATCAGTTCAGTTTCATCAAAATCAGTGGGTAGTCAGCTGTGACCTCTCGTTGTAAGTTTGACACTAAAAATATCATTGCTGTTTTGGGGAAAAATGGAAAACATTCATTTGCGAAAACAATCTGAAAATTACTGTTTTTTTCCAAATGAAAGCAATAGCTAACGATAACACAATATATTTCTGACTTAGTTCCAGATATCAATCAATATGATATTTATTGGATATATTAGAAAATTAATTTAAATTCTTGAATTATAATCGACTCATACTGACTGCTAGAGGCATACAAAAACTAAACATTCTTATGATGAATATTTTCAAAAAATTTTTCCAATTTTAAGATATTTTATAGTTTAAAAAAATCTTTAAATAAAATTTTAAAATTAAAAAACAATGCTCACCTGTATTACTCCCAAACCAATTCCAACTCCCGCAATAATTTTTAAATTCTTTTTTACAAAATCTTCCATACCTTCAATACATCCCTATAATAATAAATTTCATTAAAATATGCAAATAAAGTATTTATTTAAAAATTCAGAAAAATTTGAAATTTATTAATATTACTTTTGCTGTACATCCTTTTCTTAAACTACAACAAATTTATATATTTACTATTACTATATAATAAATTATATATTGCATATTAATTCATTGATGCCTAATCATAAAAATCTGCATATCATAGACTGCCATTCACAGAAATCTCCATTTTTGCTACTTGCATTTTCAATGCTTCTGCCATCACTTCTGTGTAATTTTTTTTAACTTACAGATATTTGATAATATAGTTTATAAATTGTAGTTACTGATAGTATTTTTTTTTTTATTTGTGAAGGGCTAATTTTTAATGAAATATTCATTTCTGAACATTATAAAATTAACTAAAAAATATCTATTTGATCTAACTAAGGAATTTTCAAAATATTAAATTAACTAGAATCTTTGTTTTGTCCTGAGATTAATTAATATGTCAAAACTATGATTAATTTTTCCCATGATGAACAATAAAATCTTTTAAACAAAAGATTTCATAAAGAGAGACAAAATATACATTAATTATATTAAAATATATAATATTGCTTTGTATAGATTCATTATTATTTCATTTTCACCTATATTTATGCAAAAAACTCAAAAGATATAGTCAGTAGTGCCGAGAGAAATCCTGGGCCCTGGTACAAACTAGGCTTTGGGGCCTCTATATATATATAAATATATATATTTTTTTCCTCTAAGATCTCAAAAACCATACATATATTTTACACATAGGTTGTTCAAAATTTTCCGGTCTTAATCATTTCGCTATAAACGTATTCCACTGTATACATCCATTCCTTTAAAAAATATGTTGTGGGCCCTGTCGGTCTGTCAGTTTCTTCTCTGTTTAAATGAAATGCTTATGTCTAATTATCATTATTAATTCTTATTTTAACTGTTTAGAATACAAAGATTTTTTTGCCTTAGATTTTTATAATATAATTTTAATTTTATATATCTTGTAATACGCAGCTACTTAATTAAAAAAAAAAAATACAAAAAATTCTTATAGTTAGGAAACGGCCCGGCCCCTCAATCTTCTACGGACTCAGGGAATTTGTCTCCTCCTCCCCCCGTCTCGGCGCCACTGAAGGGGTTATGGGGTTATGGGGGCGCCACTGAAGGGGTTATATTGGGCAATCCATTGGGGTCTGGAGTCATCAAAAGCTTAAAACCTCTGGTCTAAACTGTTACGATAAAAAAAATATAATGATAAAAAAGGCAAATCTGCAAAGAAAAAAAAACCTAAAGAACTTTGTTAATATTTTTAAACAACTTTGTATTTAAGTAGTGTGTATTATAATACACACTACCTAAATACAAAATTAATTGTTGCTAAAAATCAATATTCGTAAATTGTTTTATAGTTTAAAGTAGGAGAAATATAGAAAACTTATTCTGGATGGAGACAATTTTTTAAAGATCTTCTTCAATTAACAATTCAGCTATAAATATTAATTTAAACCGATTGCTGTCAATACTGTAATTTTGATTTTAATTTTTTCTTTTCTTATCTTTGATATTCAATTGCATTGATCACGAAAATTTACAAAATTTGAACATTTACTTATTTATGTCATATATTTTTCAAATTTTAGTATAACAAGTTCCTACAAAAAATAATTTTTTATTATTATAAAACAAAATTAACAGATTTTGCTATACATATTTGTTTAATTAAATAAATTATAAAAATTAAATTTTATATAAAATGTAAAATCTTCCAGGATGGAAGTATCTCCATGATATAAGAGCTTTCACAATTGATTTCCATACAATATAAGAATCTTCGCTATTTCTCTCGCTATTATATAAGAACTCAATACTGAATATATTCTTTCCCGCCCTTGGGCGGAGCTTCTTATATAACTGTATTTTATATAACTTAATTATATTATTCTTGAGAGAAATACATTCAGAATTGAGCACGAACTTCGAAGATGAAAGCAGTTTTCATTCCTTATACGCAATGGCATACCAAGGGGGCGGACTGCCTTGGGCGTCTGATCAGGAGGGCCTCCGAAGAACCTTAAGTTTTAAGTATACGTAGCTATATGTAGGAATATAAAAAAGGGACTTTGTATTCTGGGAGAATGATTATGTATGAATGTGCTGTGTTTAAAACTTTTTTTGGAAGAGAGCCGAGACGAACTGGTTGAAAATGCGTTAAAATTTTCCACAACAACTTGTGAAGAAATGGACATACCCACTGAGAAATTAGGGCGAAAAAGATTTAAGATGATGATGCCAGGAGAAGAGGCAAGAGATTAAGTCTTGACATTGAAACAAGAATTGAAAAGATGCATGTTTCAGTCTATCGATACTTTCTATCAAAAACTTCTAGGACAAAATCGGTGCAAAAAATATATAAAAATATTTGCAGCCGTTTAGTCATCGCACCTCATTGAAACAGAAATTGAAGAACTTTCGAAGTTGATTTCAAGCCTCACGGAAACTTTTGATGAAATAGAAGAAAATGATATCTTATCTGAAATTAAACGGTTGAGATGATATCTTCAAGCAGCAAAAGTTGAAAAGGACGAAGCTAAAAAGTGGTTTACATTGAAAATGTTAAAGTTTATTGTGGAAATGGACTTCCATGAATCTGTCAAAAACTTATATTTGGCACTAAAGACTTTGACAGTGTGCGTTTCAGTTGCGTCTTGTGAGAAAAGCTTTTCAAAGTTGAAGTTGATTAAAAGCTATTTTCAATCAACAATGAGCCAAGTAAGATTTAACAGTTTGGCAATCCTTTCCATTGAAAATGTAGCAGCTAAAAACATTAATTTTGATGAAGCTATAAAAAAATTTCAGAAGTCAAAGCTCGCAAAAACATTTTTAGCTTTTTTAATTGATAGAAAAGTTAGAAACATTTTAGTAAAACATCAAAACTGGCAGATTAATAAGCTTTTTAAAATATATGTTTGCTAGATGTAAATTGTTTTTTCTTTAGTCTTAAGATTTTTTGTTTTCCAAATCATTTTAACTATTTAATTTTGATTAAATTAATGTTAATTATATATTTGTGTTAACATTTTGTATGGTGATCATTCCAATTAGGGGGCCCCAGGGAGACTTCCGCCCTGCGCCTCGATAGTTGTAGGTCTGCCACTGGAAGCGAGAAGCTTCTTGGAATATCAATCATTATACAGAATACATGTTTTAATTCCCCACTTACATAATTAATAAGATATTTTTAATTCAGTTTCTTTCTTTTCGAGCATATAAATATAAGAAAAGATCAAGTCTACATAAAAACTATTATTAATCAGTAAACTATACCCTATACAGTACATTCATATATACGTACTATATATATATATGCACACACAGGAATATATCTTAAAGGGCGATTTATATTTGTATATATATAATATAAAATCGCCCTTTAAGAGTTTTCTGTATTCACATCCAATACATATGACGAACAACATTCCGTGTCCCAATCCTAAATCTCCATTTTTATTTTAAATGCAAAAAGTACAGTCTTAATTTTATAAAAGATTGAACATATAAATTATTATATTTTGCTAAATTTGTTGTTTATTAGAATTTATTTTATCATCCTTTTATTAAGGACAATAAAAATAAATCCGCATGTATTTTTAACACATGCTGCACAGTATTTTACTTCATTAATTAAGCATTAAAAATCCAGATACTTTTGAGATCAGTATTTATTTCTTTTTGTAAAGTGATTTGGAAAAATAAACAATTAAAAAAATCGAAACTATTATTTTTCAGTAACACTAATGGCCGAGAAACAACATACATTTTGAACATACAGTTTATCGTTATTGATCAAAAGAATTATTTTTTAATGTTTAAAAAAAATCTTTACAGATAAAGTTAATTGGAAAAAGGAACTTATTTCAAAACATTGTACTTTCAGACGAAATGCAACTTATTTATACAAAATTTATTTATTAATTTGTTATTATAATTATTTATACATATTTCTATGAATTTCTACATATAAATTTACTGACAGTTATTTGTTTATTTTCCAATTGTCATTTTAACCATCAGCTTAATATATGTTATTTAAATATGAAAATACCATTTGCTTATCATTACCACATAAAAATTTCACATTCTTTTTATTTTAAATTATAAAAATTGTTAATACGTAAAAATTAAAAGAACTAGAAAGGAAAACATTTATTTTATTATTATTATTTTTTGTTTTTGAGAATACCTGTTTGGAGATTTCTATATATAAGTTAATATAAAAGTTTAAGAAAGTTCATAATAATTATGAAATATACGCTTGCAACAAAACTCAGGATTTAATGAAATTTTTTTTTCCAAAACGATTTCCGGAATTTAAAGAAATTGTTGCGTCCGAAAGTGAATGGCTTCATTTCCCTGCTCGTCTATAAAGGTATTTCGGTTGTCAGTTTAACAAAAGAAGTCATCAATCAGTACTGTTATTGGTCTTTGACCATATAATAATGTGACGCTACCTTTCTCCATTAATTTAAACGAAGCATTTAACTTACACAAGCGAAGAAAATTTATAACTTGGATGAAACATGGATAAAGTATTAAAATTCTGGACCAATACATCATACTGTCATATCATAACAACAAGCATTATTGTCTGAGGTTGAGAAGCTGAAACATTTTATGTAGTAAACGAAGAGAGTTAATTTAATTGAAGCAGATTGCTAAATTTTAAAAACGAAGTCAATCTAGAAATCAATTACTGAATTAAACATATAATGATATTTTAAATATTTGGTAAAAAATAATACTAACTTGTAAGAATTTGTTTTTTCTGAAGCTGTAACCATTACGTTAATAGAAAATTTGCATTAATATAATGCATTAAAAAATAAAAAAAATTCATAAATACCTGTATTCAGTGCTTATCAGAGGAGGGCAAGAGAAGTGGCTGCCCCGGGCCTCACGATTTTAGGGGCTTTTTACCACTATATATTTGCCAATTTTATCATTTTAAATGTAAACAAACTTCTGTGAAATAAATAAATGTTATAACTGAATAAATATTAAATATCATTGCTTTTATTTTTTGTCCACAGTTTTATTTTAGATTTTGAAGGGCCTCAAAAATATCAGTTGTGCCGGGCCTCGCATTTTTCTCTGTAAGGCATTGCTTGTATTAGAAGAATGAGGTTGATAAGACATCCATTTCATTATTTCAAAACAGATTAATAAATTTAATAATAATACAGTACTGTATATGAAACATGATTTCAAAACTATCCATATTTTGTTATCCCAAAATAATTCAAAATTTAGTACAGGTTGAGTATCCCTAATCCGAAATGTTTGGGATCGTGTATTTCGGATTTTGGATTTTTCTATATTTTAGAGTACATGATATGGTGAAATGAGAAAAAAATTCAGATTTTTCAGAAAAATTCCTTTTTATTTTATATAAAAAACAAGAATATAAATATAACAGATAACGCAAATATATTTATTTACTATCTCTGAAAGAATTTTATCATTGTTATCCAGACCTTTTTGACATTTTTTAGCAATATGTAAACAAAACAACAGAAAATAAATTGTTATAGATACTTCGCATTGACAATGTTTGAAGATTTACTAAATCACGATGACACAATAGTGTGCCACGGCGCACTGTGTCATCGTGATTTAGTAAATCTAGAGTTCTCTGCTGTGAAAAGTTATGGATTTCGGATGGGGATACTTTACCTATATTTACAAACTAAATAGATACTTTAAATTGAAATAAGGCAAGTATAAAATGGCTATTTTACATTGATTTAATGGTTTATTTGAAAGGAACTTATGGAAATCTTTTATTAATATAATTAGGGGAACTATGTAATTTCACTTTGTTTTTCAAATTTGGAGATGTATTATTGGAAATTTAACTATAATAAATAAACAAATAAATCATATTCCATATAAATATTAGCCTAATGTTTGAATATAATTCAAGAATATTAAAAGAAAAGTGATAATTGTGATGCCAGGAACCAAAACCCTATTTTTCCTTAAGTTCTTCAGTATTCGCAAATTCAACATTCACGACGTTTTCCAAGAACGTGAATACCGACCGACGGTTTTCACTAAATCTGTATGCAAAGTAAGAATAAAAACAGAATCTTTCAGCTTAGACTATGGTAAAATCACTAATATAATTTGTATAGTAAGATCGCTAATGTAGTAATGCAATAGTGTATGCAAGTGGCGGATCATGAACTGCTCGTCAGTGACAGAACAAACCTCATGCAGCCCTCGGAACTTTCATTAAAGTAAAAACCTAATTTCACCAAGGAAAAATGTTATATCGAAAATTTAAATTACATTAAAAAAAGGAATAATTTTATTTTTACAGAATTACAATTATATATAACTAAACTTTTTTAAAATTCATCTCTCGTTTACGAATCATTATTTTAGAGTTTCTGAAAATATTCGTGTTGTAAACAATTCAAATGTTTTAGTAATCAAGAATAATAAAATTTAAATTTTGGCATGAATGACTGTAAATTCATAAATTTTTAATAAATTTGTTCCAATTTTTATATTAGAGATTATAGATATATGTAGCAATCATAATATTGTTTTTTTCAGTCTGATATTTTTAAATGAGTATTAATTAATGTTTTAAGTTGCAAATAAAAAAAATCTATTAATTTCAGAATATTTTATTTTGTCATTTTTTGCTATATCCGTCTAGGAATTTGCACTTTTTGAAACAACGTTAATATGTAACGTAACTAAAAAATTCTGAAAGCTACAGTTTTGATTAAAATTTCCAAATTAATTTTAATCAAAGATTTCTGAAACCTTACATACGTCATTTACAGCTTTTTTTCCAGAAAGAATTTTGGAATTTCCTTCTAGAAAGGTTTTTTTTTTCATTTCTTAATGGAATTTTTAATTTTACATCAGAACTTTAAACAATCTTTCTTTTTCTTTTAATATTTTCAATTATAAAATATTGAATTGATGACTTTTTAATCATTTTCATTCCAGAATAGAATAAAACAGTATTAAGTTATATTTTCCCCGAACTATAACTAACATAAATATTATTCGATTTAAATAAAATTCACTTACGCTGTTATGAATCGCTATACAACTAAGTTTATTCAAAAAGATGGATATTAGATCATATCTGACTGGTATCTGTCTATCAAAATGGAATATCATGCATATATTACCAATTTGAATAAAATTCGCATATATTTTAACGGATCAGCTAGAAGATCAAGTGTCATATAATGATTTTGCTCATTTTAAATTTCAAAAAAGTTGTAAAATCGAATTTCAAAAAGGATAATTCTTTCCATTTCGATCATAACTAAGCCGTTTCAGTTAAAACTGAATAGAAATACAGTACTACTTCGACTTACGAACCGCTTAACATACGAACTTTTTGCATATCCATTTTGGCCTCTAAATACGAATTTATTCTCGAAGTATGAATCGTAATAATTTTTAATATTATATTTGTAAGAGTTTTCTATAAGTTTTGTATCTAGAATCCAAAATGACTTCTAGATACGAAACTTTTATATCTTTGAAATATGCATATATAACTGCTAATGTGATAACGACTGCTTATTCTTGATAATATTAAAGATCTACTGTACATAATAATTACTAGTTATATCGAATTTTTTGTTAGCTAATTTTTAATTGGCCACGCCAGTTAAAGCCTAAGAGACAAAAAGAAGTAACTGATAACAACAAATCGAAAATCGAACTACAAAAGCAATCACAAGAAACTTGATTTTTTTTTTATTTAATGGAAGATGATTTTAATGCAAATCATGTAAAATCAAAGATTTCAAAAATAAAAATAACAATTGTACACAAATGCATATTTTTCTGTTTTCAAAATTTATAAATCTGGAAACGGATTAATTGATTTCCCATAAGATAAAATGGAAAACTGGATTTCAAGATACGAACTTTACGAGTTACGAACTCGGACAGGAAAAGAATTAAGTTTGTAAGTCGAATTACTACTATATTTAGGATTAGTTTTTCCAAATTCCCTATATTTTGGAACCTTCGGGAATCGAGAATGGGAACTCGTATTTCCCAGGAATTCTCGAAATAATCTGTTTTATTTAATTTTCATTGATCATCTGCAATAATGGTATAATAATAAATATTAATAAACAGAAAAACCGTAGAGAAGCTGGGGCAACTGGGATTCGTGGCCACGACGCAATCTTTCAGAGGTTTCGAGACACTCCTATACGTAAAAGGTCGACGCAAAAATGAATAAATAAAATTTCCTAAATGGAGGTCGACCGGAATTTCATGGCTAATGCATCTCTTGCCCTGAGCGCTGAATAAGGATCACTACGGTATCATTTTGTCTAGATTTCTCTTATATTTCAGGTTTTCTAAAAATATAAACAATGTAATTAATGCAAACTTTATTTAACCAAACCTTATAGTAAACAGTGAGTTTTTACGTATATCATACAATGTATTAACATACATCGTCAGCAAACAAATTGATCGAATGTGGCTGGTAGTATCGGCTGTCACTTTGTGGAAACGATTCATGGTGAAGAAAAAAAACAACTTCTGTTTAAACAGAGAAATATTTATTTTCACAATTCAGGATTTGATTGCAATGTCATATTAAGGTGAGCTACCTTAGATTTCCTTAATTAGTTCACCTGAAGATGACTTTGTAGTCAAATCCTGGATTGTGAAAATAAATATTTTTCTGTATAAATACAAACTGTTTTCTGTTCTCCATGATCAGATGTGCTCGATTTACAACAGCTAAAATTAGCTGGTCATGTGTTATCTGATTCTGGTGTCGATCGTACATTTCTAGTGGCGTGTAATACTATAACATAACATAACTTTAGATAGCGATAGACAGGAAAAAATATCTGAAAGATATATTGTGAGTAGTAAGGTTTATTTTCCATTGTGGGTATTACTGGGTTCTAGGAGCCGATTTTCCCGATTTCCTGACCAATTTTGCTAGGGATTCGGGAACGGGAAAACGAAAAAATTCCCGAAAACGGACGGGAAGGAATTCCCGCCCGAAAACATTCTTTAGGATAGTGGTACCGAATATTGTATTGTTTTGCATTCAGGAAGAAAACGATAACGTAAGGGCATGTTTTTATATCACCTTCTCTTTTTCTATTTTGACTTCTATATGATTAATAGAAAAGCCAGATTTTTTTATGCCGTCTTATAATTTAAAGTGACTCATTATTGCATTTTAAAAATGATTTTGAATGCCAGTTTCAAAATTATATTTTGTATGTTGTTTCTAAAGAAAGTTATTGCGCTATGTTCTAGTTTCCAATAGAGTCCCTAGATAAACAGAATAGTGCATTCCTTTGCGCACCAGATGTCGCCAATCGTTCATTTTATATCCTGTTAGATAGAGTCATCATTGCGTTCATAGACTTTCTGATTATTTTTTAAGAATATGCCTTGTTGTAGTGCTTTAAATTGTTCTAATCGGACAGAAAAGGGTCATAGACTCTTTCCTTTGCCATAGGGTAAAAAAAAAAATGAAGAAAGTGATTGATGAATAAGTGATTACAAAATATTGGTAGGAAAACTTTTCCAAATACGATCTTCTTTTGCCAAGTAAGAAACTACTGTATTTATAAATTAGAAAAGAAGTATAGTATTATGGCTTATTTTCCATAAAGTTATCCGTGATTATCGATTGGCAAGAGGATATAAAATGGCGGCTGAGTGCGCTACTCTATCTATCTAGGGACTCTATTTTCTAAAAACCACCTATAATAAAGCCGCTATTCGAAATTCCGTCGAAATGATCAAAAGTCGACTAAAACATCTATTGTAAAATAATTTAGAATATTTTATATTTGGCTTATTTACCAAAGCTATCTTTCCATCATTGTGTTTACTTCATTTATCAATCTCCGTTATGAAGATTAACCAAAAGATGCCCATTATCAGTGATGACATCATCAGAACGTTTTTGGACAAATTAAAATCAGAATCGTTGTTTTAACTTTTAAAAAATTTATTTTCAATTACTAGATATGTATTCTGATGTTATCGATCAAGATGATTAATAAATAATGTATGATAGTACGGTTAATGAAAATGGTATTGGTCATTAGATTATGTATATACTGTCATTATGCAAATCGTCGTGTTGAAATTTATGACGTTCGCTATGCATTTGAATATCAGTCATGACATCATAATGAAAATCTGCACGACGGTTTCACTGGGATTGAGATTTTTTCTTTACGTCATTCCAATTTCAGAACAAATTCAGAAAAATGGAATAAATCAGTAGTTCTCTAAATGATTTTTTAATACGGAAATATATGAAGTAGGATCAGAGATATTTGCGATGCTGACTACTTTCACTAGTAAAATTTATACAGAGACTGCATTCTTTAAGGTAGTACTTTTTGAGAAGTGAAACCAATACAATAAACTATTCCAAGAATATTGTTTTACGCTTTTATTTTCAAGAAATGTGATTCGATACATTAAAAAACGTGATTTTCTTTTTAGCAGAGCTTTTTATAATCATAAATAACCAAGAAAGAACTAGCAAAAAAAAAAAAAAATCAAGAATATTTCCGAATTCGATTATTGCTTGCTTTTTATTTTCCTTTTCTTGTTCAATATTTAAAGGTCGTGTATGAATGGATTTTGGAGATTAAAACTTTACTTATTGAAATTTTTGTTCTGTATAATATTTCATTAATGGATTGATGATAAAAATATTTATCAAAATCTAATCTAGACAATTAATATTTAGCTTAAGTTTGTAAATTTTATTTTTATTTGATTTGCTGTAATTGGAAATTTTTACAACTACTAATTAGTTTTAAAATTAGTTCATTGATTGATTTAAACTGAATAAAAAAGGAATTAAGTATGACAAAAGTAAGAAAAGAATGTTTTTAATTACTTTAGAAATTGAAAAACAATTTATTCTCTTTTCTGCTTTGAACTGCTTTCATAATAGATCATTATAAAAAAAAACTTTAAGACAGAATCGGAAGTCAGTATTGAGACTATGGGAGCGGCGTATTACCAACTTTTTTGACGGTATCAATGCGCGCGGAACAGTCTATTTCTATGTAAAAGGTAACAGTGTAGTAAGAATGGTGTTTATTTTTACATAATCGTGCCTCTGGGTTTTCAGTTTTCGGTTTCTAATAAACATTTCAATGCAATTTGCTTCGTTTGACGGCTAATCATGCGGTCTTTCGAGAATGACTTAAAATTATAACTCTCTACTATTTTAAAACAATTAGAATCAATTGTAACGTGCAGAACATCATTGCGCATCTGATCATTGTATATATTATAGACACGCAGATAATTTACTACATGTTAAAATTATGTTAATATCGTAATTTTATTCGAAGCTTATAGCATATTTGCCAAAATTGTCATTATGTTATGGCAGTTTACTGTAACATCGCGAATAATTTAGTGGACTATATCATCGACTTACCGGTTAGTGATCTAAATGAACTTCGACTCTCCCATAGGCTCAATACTGACTTCCGATGCTATCGTCAAGTATAGTCAGCCCCTAGGAGAGGGGATCCAACCGGGATATTGGTTCTGGGCCCATAAATACATAATTTAAGATATACGAGTCCGTCACATGTATGTATAGGGGGCCTGAAATTAGATCTGACCCGGATAAAAAAATTTCTCTCGGAGGCTCCGGATATAATTAATATTATGTTTTATTAATATTTAGTATTCATGATACATTCTCATTAATAGTCTTTTTTTATTAATTACACAACTTGGAACATATATGATTACATATCAGCTGAAGAGGTTCGGAGAAAAGTTTATGAATATTCATTATGAAATTTATTTAAGATACAACATGTTTTATAAAATAAATAAAGCCACCGAAGTATAAAGGAATTTGTTGTCAAAGCAACTGAACAGCAATTTACTGTTTTTTTCTCCTTCAATAAACTTATTAAATTTCAGGAAATGTCTAAAGGTTAGTTTTTCTTTTTTTACTTTTAATGAGCGAACTCTTTTTCAAAGTTCTTCAATTATACTAGACAAAGTTCAGTTTTAAACGATATTATTGTCATCGTTATTTTTAATATTTTAATTATTTAATTAAATTAATTTAAGTACAATTTTCTGTCAATAAGACAGTATAACATTACGATCGTACGGATCACTACTCTTTGTATATACTGTATATATGTAATAAACAATCGAAATTTCTAAATTTTAATCTCCTTTTAATGCGATTAATTCGAAAATCTTGTTACGATTGCAGCTGATTAAATATTAATGACGGCCGGAAACGAAATGATTTTGCTATTTTTAACAACGAAAATATTCGTTCTCTTTCTAAAAATTATTTCGAATTTTACGAATCGATTTTTTTTTTCACTCCTGTTAAAATGGTGTGTACAATTTGTAAATCGAGTGACGTGCGCTTCTAAACACGTGATTAACCGGAAATTCGTTCCGTGAGCCCAAAATTACATTAAACTTCGCTCACAATATGTTCCTTTCTTTTGTTTTTTTTTTTTAAATTTCGTATCTGGACTTACTTAAAAACCGATTGGGTGTGGTTAAACTATACAGACAGTCTGGACTGTTTGTCGCTTCGTATTTTCATGTTGGCGTCAATGAGACGAAAATAAATAAAATCGTAAATAAAAAATAAATAACATTTTTAGAAGTGAAGGCATATATCAACATCATTTAAAACAAATATTACAGTATTGATATATCAAAATAATTTTTTTTTTTGGTTTTTGCGTGCTATCGTATTATTTAAAAAAAAGTTAAAAGGGATTTTGATGACGTCATGAAAATCTATAAACTTCTAGATCAGTAGTTCTCAAAGTGTGCGCCTTAGAAGGTTTCCGAGTGCGCCCTATGTTATTCCAAAGAAATGTGTCCAGAGATAAAATATAGTTATTCTATTATACAATTTAATTACAGAAATGATGAACGTTTGATTTCTCTCCAACGAAAATAAGCAATGATCTATAAAAATACTTGTACTTACAAATCAACGAACGCATTCTGCATTGATTTAGAGTTGCCTGTTTCGATT
>WUQG02436247.1:0-13933 GCA_011317285.2 Androctonus mauritanicus
GTGAGTGCTTTACAGAATATAGACTCTTGAAATAGTTATCCCACCTAGAGCAGTGAGGTTTGATTATGTTGGATGATTGAGGGAGAAGAAAAAAACAGATGAATATCTGAAGTATATGGATTTGAGAATATATATAAAAGATATAGGTATATGAAGAAATGAATAATTGTGGAGGAAGCTAGAAGCAGTGCTAAATGTTAGTTCTTGTCACATGGCAAGAGTTATCAATATGTAGATATTAATATAACTTTTCACAAAAATTAACAATTATGATAGATATTAATGCTTATTTGTATTATTGTTATTTGTTAAACAATTATGTAGATATTAATGCTTATTTGTATTTATGATAATTTTTACATTATTAAATATAATCAACCAGGAAAAAAAGTATTTTTGCCCCATATTCAAATTTCCATGGGAGTGAATGTCTCCATTGCCCTAGTGGATTTAGCACTTATGGAGGTTGGTATAATATATGAGAATAAGGATGATCATATCCCTATTCCTACACATGAGCACTATTTGATCTATGGTATGTGTGTTATATTGTGGTTTCTCCCCTTTCATTTTTATTTTGAGTACTATTAGGAAACAAATATATTATTGTTGTTTGTTTCTTTCTTTTCATTTCTGAAGAATACATTTATAAAATAAATAATTAATTCATAATAAGATACAAATAATTAATTTAGGTCAAAAATAATAGTTTTTCAAATTGAACAGATTATCATTAGTTGCAATAAAATAGAATAATAATTCTAAAATTTGACATTAAAAATAAAATTAAATGCTTGAAATAACATTATAAAAAAATGAAAAAATAAAATTATATATTAATGCTTATATTTTTCTGTTATATATAAACATTAACATATAATTAACCATGCAACAATAAATAGAATTAATATATTAATTAATGTACATTAAATATTAAGTGAAATATATGAAAGCATAAATTAATTATGAAATTTTTAAATTTACCATTAACTTTACATGAAAGTAACTTATGTATTCAAATGATCAATTCCACAATCAAGCATTCAATAATTAATATTCTGTTTTTCATTATAATTCAATAGCTTCTCAATGTTAATGAATTTTGCAACAATATCAATCTAATCTTTTTTATAATGATTATAAAATCTTTTGTTTCAATCCATTTATCATCCAAATTATATGGAAAAGTTCTTTATCAACTTTAGCATTTGACTTCAGATATTAAATGTTGCTTGTACTTTTTTTAATTGATAGATTTAAGATCTGTCAAACAAGCCAATATAAAACCATACTATTCAAATTATGCTTTTATATCAGGATATATATACACTATATATATCCCAGTAGAAAATCATCAAACTCAGCATTTTGATTACAAGAAATTTAGTATTTTGGATTTTTTATAAATGCTGATGTAATGCCTTTCTTCTTTTGTAAGTTATTTTTCCTTCCATTAGACTTTATAAATGCAAATATAGTAAGTCCTTGTTTGATGATGCCTCAGTTAATGCATTTTGCTATTATGTCACCAGAAAAAACTAAATTAATTAATTAAAAAAATTAAAGATTTTAAGGCTGTGAAATAGAATAAAGCCCAACTTTCACATATTTCTCTTTATAATATAGAGAAGTTGAGGTGGAAATATATAAGGTATAAAAAAAAACAATCTAACCAAATTTTATGAGTTCTGATTTAAATAAGTCTATATAATATTGTCTATAAACAATATAATAATTAAACTATAAAAGCATATTGGCAATGTGAAATATTTTGACACTCTTATCAGATGACCCAGGAGTGAATTAGTAACCCATTCTTTGGAAATTTTATAAGAATCTGTGTCAAGCTCATCAGTTCATTCTGTAGAGTCCAGAAAACCTCCATAAGTGTTGACAATGTGTAATAGAGTTTAGAGTGGCACAGTGGCAATCATTCACTAATCACTTATTTAGTGATTAGTGAATGATTAAAAACTGGTGTTAAAAAAACTAATCATGAATCTAATATAATGCCTGTGAATTCTAAACTATTTTTTATTATAAAATAATTTTTCTTTATCTGTAATCAAGATATATAACTTATAACTGCTACATAAATTTTATAATCAAAGTTTACAATTAATCATCATTTCATTCCCCTTATTGAGGAATGCAGTAATGTTTAGATGAGAAAAATTATCAAATATCATTTCTCCTAATACCATAATCTAGAAATGCAACTTTGACTTAACTGCAGAACAGATTAAGAACCACTAAATTGACAGTTTTTGACTATGTTCTGCAAACTTATCATAAGTGTTCCACAAAATTATGAAGCATATATAACTTATAAATTTTAATAAAACATATGTTAAAAACTGCATATATTAAAAACTGTTTATATTATTATTAATTATAATATTGTATAGCCTTATATAATTGTTGTTAATTTTGGTGTTCCATAAAGATTTTTTTATAATTAAAAGTGTTCTGCAACTTCATAAAAGTAAGAACCATTGCAATATATCAAAGGGAATTTTTGTTTCAGTTAAAGTTGTGATTTTCAGGAATCTGACCCTGATGTTAAATGAAAACCCACTTATATTTCTTTTAACCAGAATACAATAATCTAAGGCTATATATTATTTGGTTATTATCTTATGTTCTGTTATTTCTGCTCTATCCTTTTTTTAGTACAGTTAACGTTATTTTGTATATCATTCTTTATATCATCCATTTATATTTATTATTTTTAACATTTTTTTTCCATATTTTCATAAATAATAAATATAAATCAGAATAGAAATATTACATATAATAAACAGCTATGTAATGTCTACAATGCAACAAAAACACATATGCTTCTTTTTTTTTTTTATATGTAATAGAAATCTGTTTCTCACTAAAAATATTTAAAATAATATTCAAAAAACATTATATAAAACTGGTGAATTAAATATTATTTTTAAAAACCAAAGAAAATTTATTGTTTTATCAAATAACCAGTTTTATAAAATTAGTGTGATATAAACATCTACTATCATAATCAGATATTAGTGATTTGAATACCAAGGCTGATAAATCATCATAGTTTAATTAATAGCATTAAAAAAAAACTGAAAATGTTACATTTTTGTATTAAGTAACTCTTCTGAGAGATTAAGTAAAAATACAATTTAAAATTTTTAAACAAATTTATTAATTACCAAATATTACATACTATATTATTGTTTCTTCATATTCTTAATTAATATTCAAAGACTCAATCTCTTTTTTTCTTTGCCCCTAGAGAATTGAGTGTTTAGGCAAAAGTGAAGAGCACTAACTTAACATAAAACATTAGTTCAGGGAATATAAATACAGTATTGAAGGAGCTTTGGAAAGAAATGGTCATCTTAATTTCTTCACATATCTATCATTTTGAAATGAATAAAGATATGGAACTAAAAAGTATGACATCAAGATCCATCCTCAATGACATGGCTATCTTACTGAATCATAAAAATATAAAAATGGATTCAAAAAGGCAACTATAAAAAATTTTATAGGCATTATAGTATCTGAAAATACCATGATGAAGCCTTAGGCTCTATATTATATATTTTATTTGCTAAAAATATAAATTTTTTAAAACTATTTCTCTTTAATTGACAATTTCTAGTTTCTCAAATAATTTTGTTTTTAGTATTCTATAATAAAACTAAATTTTATTATCCATTGATTCATTTACTTAATTATCTTTACTGAATTTAAACTTTTGAAATTTTAAAAAATATAGAATTAATTTCAACAATTCATTCTTTTATTTTATATGTATATAAAGACATTTATAAAGTATTAATTGAATTTTGCATTTTTTAAGAGAGATAAACAGAAAATGAAAAAGCAATTCAAAGTTCTTATCACATTGTCAACAATAGTTAAGATATTACTTGCCCATTTCTTTGTTAGTTTACTTAAGATTTCAATTGAAAATGCCATAATCTTCATAAAGAATAAGCAATTTAAAATATTTTTATATAAATAAAAATATTTTTTTTAAATTAGAGTTTTAAATAAGAGAAAATATATGAAAATTTAAAACTTTTCTAGTAATATATTTATAATAAATTTATAATAATTTTATATTATTATTATTATAAATATTAATACTAAAAACCTTTTTAAAAAGTATAGAAACTTCTACATATAATAACAACTTTTCCATATAGTTGTCAATGGTGCAATGCAGAAAATCGGTTTATCCATCAGTCATGCAATCCCCCATTAAACATTAAGAATATCATTAATAGTCTCTTTATACGGTTGACAGTTTTTAATTCTACCATTACATTTAACTATCAATTGTTGTCCGATAAGTTTGAAAATTGCATCGTCCCCTGCAAAGACGACATCACTGTATCACACTAAACCAAACAAGTTAATTTTCATCGATTTCCGCCTACACATTAAGCAGACTCTCATATATTTAACATGAAAGACATTTTTGCTACATCCACAATACGCCTACGCCATAATATAATTTGGACTGATAACATATACCGGAATAAATGTCTTACCAACGGCATGTTCGCAGTTCCTAACTCGTAGCTCCAGCCGCCATCTTGGAAGCTGCACTCCCAATTTTCCCATAAGTCTCGGTAGCCGGCTGCATCCCACCCGTCCTCTGGTGGGATGTTGCGAAATTAATTTTTCATATTTATAATTTCTCAAACATATTCACAAACTCTTATTTAACTATAAATTAATAAAATTATGTAATTTTATAAGATTATTAAATATATATATTACTGTACATATAAAGTTATTTTATATAGTAATATATCGAAATTTTAATAAATGGTCAAACCGTATTTAAAATTAAATAATTTTATTGATACAAAAAGTATTTAATATATTTATATTTGAAATAATAATTTTATGAATATTATTATTAATATTTATTATTATGAAAATATGAATAAAGAATACATTCTTATAATCTTATGATCTCATCTTTTGATATGAAGTTGATGAAGTGATCGTTTTCCACTTTTAAAATAAATATTGTATTGGTATATGATTTGTTTGAAAATAATAATTGATGTTTTTTAAACTACAATATTCAAATTCTAAATAAATTAGGATTACTACTTAAATTAAAAATATACTAATAAATTAAACTAATCTTATTAAAATTTTATTAATTTGGTATTATTTTCGTAAAATAACACATGGGAAATGCCAAAAGGCATAGTATTCTAATTTATTGCAATGTAAATAAAATGCTAAAATAAATACTGCATGCACTGCATTTTGTTTCGTTTTTCCTAAAGTTCGTCTTTCCTGCTTTCTTCAGGAGCTTAGAAGTTAAACATAATGTTAAGGCTTATGACTTAAATTATTAAATTTCAGTCTAATTACAATATTTTTTATTCCATCGTATTGGATATTGGAGAGAAAGATTTGAGCTATATTCAGAAGTTTAATTAGTCGAAAAGTGAGGGCAGAAATAATATAGTAGAAAATTGAGAGGCAGAAGGAGACTATGACAGAAACTGTTGCACGATGCTCCAGATTAAGTTGTAGTGAAGCCAAAAGTTGCATCTACTATGAAAGTGATAGTGAATTGGTGAATACAGTTAAATGAAATCTAACAATTATGCCAAGTCTAGACAAAGTACAGGCTAAAGGCCAGAAGGATGCAAAGAAGGCTATTTGTCAACTGAGTACTTATTCTAACTTATTCTAGTCTATATTAATCAACCTAACTCTAAATATTCCCGTCTGCCTAACATAAAACCTATATTGGCAAAAGAAGATAAAGGGAATCCAGGATAATTGTATAAAGACTGAACACCTTGGAAATTAACACTAATTTGTCCTAATAAAAGAATGAAAAATTCTTATCTAATTTAAAATAAGTTTACAAATATCCTTGTTCAAGCTAACCTGTAAATAACTCTAATCTTAATTATGCTTATAACTAACTTAATTAATACTGTACCAAACAAATTTATGATCTCGAATGTCAGTGCAGAGTTGATATTCAATATATATATATATACACTATTTAGCAACCGGCACGGAAATATATACAGTACTGCACTATATTCTTAAAATTTGTAAATATGAGATTATTTTACAAAAATTAACTCACCCTTAATTAATAATCGTATTTGTTGTTTTACAAAAGAGTTAAAATAGATTAACAATGAAACTAAAATAAAAACAACTATTTAGAAGCAATAGCGACTGTTAATTAGAGGTTAACAATAATTTGATGATTCCTTAAAGAAGAAACAACACTGCCAATAGTCTGCACACTAAAAGTGAAAATACAGCTTAGTTGTTAGTACAGTATTATGAATTAATAGAACTTACATTAATTAATTAATTTTTACTGCTTACATAGTTATTAATATCCTATTTAACAACATAAAAATAACTGCATATTTAATCCTAAATTATGCACTAAAATTCCAATTAGAATATACATTTTATAAATTTTTCAAGTAATTACCGTATTTAATCGCGAAATATTCTTCCTTACAAAATTTTCCTCTTGAAATTTAGAAAAGAAATACGGTATACAGAAATATTTATAGTCCGTCCAACATAACTTGATCTTTCGGTAAAACCAATGGATAAAACTAAATAAATATTGTAAGCAGATTATAGAAGTGTCCAGTAATTTAGTTGTCCAGTAATTTAGTTGTCCATTTCCTAAGTTTTCAAGGGTAATTATACATTCTATAGTATAATGTTATAATTATCAATGTTACTGTAGGCCTATATTATTAAAATATTAGTACTGTAGTTTGCTTGACATCGACTACGTTAAGACGTTTGCTAAAATTTTACAAAATTACTAAAGTTGGGGTTAATTTTTATTTATTTTAAAAGAATTTCTGTATTATTTTAAAATATTTTTATCCAAAATTAAATCAATTACAGATAAACATAAATCTACTGATAACTTTCACTATTTTATTTTAATTTGTAAATTAAATTATAATATTCGTGATAGTTTAGCTTTAAATTCTTTTCGTAACAATATTTCTTGTTATCAGATCTATCAATATTATCAATTATAGTATTTAATGATTAATTTGAAACAGAATAAAGATTGGAGGAGTCAATCCAAACAAATTGCAGCAAATGTAATAATATTTATGGAAGAAGGAAAACGGAACAAAAATTCAAGATTATTATTTTCTAAATCACTAAAATAAAAAATCATGTTATAGAAACTTGTAGAACTTCAATTTGTACCGTTAAGAAGGATTAATAAACAATTTCTGGTAGGTGACTTCAGCACTCCTGAAAAAAATGATATAGGCCTATCTCTTTGATATAATTAATTGCAAATGATCTCCAATAATCCAGCTTTTAATATGTCATTTTCAAAGAGAAATATTGTTTTATCAGCCAATTTTAATTTCTGCTTTTGGCGAAATTGTGGTGGAAGCTTCAAGAGTATAGAATAGTAATAGTAAATTATTCATAACAATCAAAGAATTTGATGATAAATCTGATATCACTTGTTCCTAAAACCATTTTTAAAAAAATTTTAATCTTCATCTCATGATGTTAATCACCTGTCGATCTTTTTAGAATTACAATGTAGCATTTGGAACAAAATCATCTTTTGAACCAGTATGAGAAATAATTTATCTGTTTTTCTTTTACGATGATATTTTAAGTCCAGATACCTAATTATTTTTAATGTCTTGCCAATCTTTAAGACAAACGCGATTTCTATGAAATCATTTTCATCTAAATAAATTACAGATTTAGGAATGAGTAGTGCATCATTTTTTATTTCCTTTAAAAATGACATTCGTTTTTTGATAACGTCATTTCGTTTCATCAAAAATATTCTGTTCTATTTTCCCATTTAAACACAAATCTTATAAAATTTTGTGTAGTACGCTTCTTTCTCTATCAAAACATGTGTCCTCTTTAAGCTTCTTTAATAAAATTGATAATAGACAGCTTCGGCAACATGAACATTTAGCAGGAGAATGACGTAGAGCTCTGGAATGATTAAATCATGGCGTCATTTTGAGTCGTTGCTAGAAACTGGGTAAGTTCCTAAACTCAACGTTTTGCTTAAAGCGCTTGCAACGACAAAAGTCGATGTTTTATCTCGTTTTGGAACAGTTTATTGAATTCGTTGAAAACATGGCGTCGAAAGAAATGTATTTTATAGCTTCTATAGTACTTCGCAAACTAAATACTACTACAACTTTTTATAATAAAGATGATGATACGATTATTCAGTTATATAGCCTATAGCTTTATATGAAAATAAAGAGAGAAAAAAATTAAAAATTATGTTTATACTATTCATCGCTATGCTGATGAAACGATATGCCGATTTTACATTAAATTTTTATTAAATATATTAATTAATATATCATGTTTAAATCATGACAACATGAAAAATCATATTTAATATAATTTGTAATTGTGGATATACTGTAAATATTTTATATATAAAAAATAAATGATTTATTACGTGCAGGCCACATTATATAAAAAATATAAACGTTTCTTTAATTAAAATCTTTGCAGACGCCATTTTAAATAGCCCCCTCGCGACATTCATCGAAGAAAAACTTCGATGCACGAACCAGTTTAAAATATTTTATCTTCAACAACAGTTTTGGATTTCCTTTATTTATAGTGACTAAACGAGGAAATATAATGCCATATCTTTTAGTATACACGTTCCTTAGACTTGTATCTACAATATTCAAGATTCAAATTGCCAATATTCAATATTCAATTCCAAGTTCAATTCAAACATGAAATTAATTTAAAATTTCAACATAAAAAAAAATGAGTATGTATAAAATAAATTTTCAAGCGCAATACATACATTTAAATACGTAATATATAATGTGCCTTTTGCCAATAAAAATAAACAAAATTGAGATATCATTAATTTCCCAAAATTCGTGTTTTGTTTCTTGAGTTGTTAATTCTCCTGCTTCCATGCTGATTTCTTTTTTAAAATATCAAAAAATTTAACTATCGTAGTAGTTTCGATAAAATAGAGAAAGCGAAACCAACCAGCCACCGGACCCGGAGTTCGTGTTCTGCGTAAGCGCATTAAGCGAATGTGATGTTATACACATTCACTTAATTATAAACGCTTTATAAAACTTTAGCAAACGTCTTAATGAATTAGAAATCAAGAAAACTACTGTACAAGTATTTTATCAATATACAATAGTATTGATAATTAGAATATTATAGAATAAATAATTACTCTTAAAAACTTAGCAAACGTTACTTTCACTTCCTGGGCCTCCTACTTCCAATTTTTTCAGGAAGGATTCGGGTCGGATCGTTGAACTTCCTTATCTATCCAACAACTGATCCCACTAAAGATGTAGTCGGTTTAGAAATAGCCCGCCGCTTTAGTACTCATAGAGTGGAAAGTGGTCTAAAACAACACAGATAGAAGATACAGCGTACTTTGAAATTTTATATAAAATTTTTTGTCGAAAAATTAGCTAAAAAATAAAAGAAAGAGACAGGAATATTTGATAAGAATAAAATATATTATTACTGTATTATTCATGCAGCTATTTACTAAAAATTTGTTGAATCAATGCCTGGAAAAAGTTAAATTGTTATGAAGACTAAAGATGAACCTATCTTTCAAAATAACTCTAATACGTGTATTACCAGGACGCGAAAAATCTTCAGAAGGTACGAGGCATTTTTTAAAATTTTGATTATCTTTTTTTTTACTTCTACATTTTGATCTCATTTTATAAGATTCATATATCTGTGATTCATTAACGCAAATTTAAAAAAAATAAATGCCTTTAAATTTCATTCATGCCTAAATAAAAAAAATTATAACTTCTCCCAAATTGCATTTCTGAGAAGGGATATACCGATTATTATTAAACTTTTAAATAAGTATGGGGTACTGAAAGTTTGAAAAACATTTCTATAGAATATTAATTAAATTCTGTGGGTTAACATAAATTCATAAAATGTTATTTTTAGATCCGAACACAAATTTTTGTAGTTTGTGTGCTATAATAATAATATGATTTTTATTTATTTTTTTCAGATAAAAAATAAGTCTAACAGAGCCAGCTCTGGGTTTCCTGTCACTCCAAGCAAAATAAACTGTTGGTCGCTCTGTATGAATTTTTTCATGGCCAATCAGCCGAACTAGCGATAGTGAAAATGTACCCCCTCAAATACATCTTACTTTGCTAATGTTTAAGCTGACTCTGAAGTCAAATATTGATAGTTCAGTATTCTAGTTTGTTAATTATTTAATATTACTATTTATATAATTATATTTTCTATAATATTTAATACGTACTAATAAGTAGATAAAACTTAAACATTTTATGGAAACATTTGGAAACTGTCATATTACTAAACTCTTGCAAAATTTTTGAGTAATTATTTAATATAGCATATCCATATGATCCAGTTAAAGTCGTTAAAATATATAAATGAAAATTAAAGAAATTATCGATATATAGATAATGCAATTATTATATATTTTTATTACCAAAAAAAATAAAGAAAATTTTATGAGATAAACATACTTAAGCTAAACCTAAACAGTAATAAAAGCATGAAAAATAAGACTAAATAATAAAAGCTGTACGAAAATATTAAAACGTACTATTAAAGACTATATTAATACAGTACAGTTTTTGAAATAATAATATACTGTATAAGAGTTTGATAACCATCATACTTTAAAGAAAAATGCAGATAGAAATGTTACTTGCTTAATATTTTGAAATTATCCTATAAAAGGTTACTCTAGGATAATTAATGAACTAATTACAATAAAATTCCTCTAAAACATATTAAGATATGTAAGCATCATTGATAATATATAGTATGATATATACTTTAAAAATATGTTGTTGTTTAGATATTTATATATATTCTAACTATATATGATGGAACTTGTAAGTTTATTGTATATGTGTATGCATGAATATATACAGTAACCTATATAATGATGTTAAATTTATTATTATATAGGTTTATATGCGGTGGCGAGTTTAGGAATAGTCATGCACGCCTAGAGGGCTCAAGAGATCTAAACTTCATATGACCTATATTTTTACAATAAAGGTCATATGAAGTTATGTTTATTTAAAATACAGTATATACAATAAAATGCTATTAATGAATTTGTTTATCTGAGATTACTTATTAGTTGAGTATGTATAGTAAACAGCACTGGATTTGAAACGTGTTTAACTCTGGGAAATATTAGATTCATAATTTTTTTCATCTATGACGGTTCACCAGAAATTTCTCATATCCCGGCAAACCAATCTATCCAACGATGATTTATCGTATTAGTAAACGATTTGATTTAATGAGCTCCAGATTTTTATTACATTATTGCTATGGCCGATCGCAGTTTAACTGCAACCAGAATTTGACTGTAATTGATCTTTCTTTCTGTAAAATTAAAATCTATATTTGATTTATACAGAAAAGCATAAAAACGAATTAACTCTAAAGTAGAAATATTATTAAATATTAATAAAACCTTTGTTATATCACGCTAAAATTTTTAATAAGTTATTTCAAACAAATGCTTTTAAAATGTGATGAAATCATTTAATATCAACCAATAGAAAAAATATAAAGAGCCAATAAGGGGAGACCAAAGAAGACGATAGCTTGCATTAAAAAAAGAAAACATTGATTATCCGAGTATAAATTACTATTACAATTTAATTGATAGTCTATTCGTTTCATTAAGCTGTATGTAAGATAAAGACATTAAAATTTTCATAGATATATTTGATAGTACCGTACCAGTCAACTGAAAAAGTTTTATAATCACAATTAAATACTACAATATTAGTCTACTATACAATCAATTCTAAAACTAATTACTGTAATCCTGCTTTCCAAACATGTTAATTATTTTGGAATGCCTAATTTAAAAATGTGGGATTAAAATGTATATCATAAAATGATTATCAGTATCATATCCTCTTTATTGAATGTCATAAAATTTGAAACATGTTAATAATTATTTCGAAACATCAAAAGTTTGAATGCCCCATTTTTAAAGAGATGCAGTTTAATTAATCTTATTTAAAAATCGACTTTAATGATCTAATTTCTACTGAATTTCATAAAGTTAAACAGTTAAAAGTTATTGACTAATAACTTTTTAACTGATTAATTTTACGAACATCTCAATCATTTTTGTATGGTTGAAAATAAAGAGATTAATTCATATATAATCAAACTCATTTTCAATTAGTCGATCTTTCTATTAAATTTCATAAAAATGTTACAAAATTAGTTTTAAGATTAATATGTCTTGAAGTTTGAATTTTTGCCATGTTTAAATGAGTGAAATTACAGAATTAAAAGCCGAATATATAAATCATCTAAATCAGTAGCGTAAGCAGGTAAGGATTAGTACAGTATAAACAAGAATTGTTTTAGGTTGAATTTTATGTAATCGTTAATTGTAAACAATTATATAAAATTCAACATACCATGTTACAAACATTTCCATTATGATATTAGACCATTTTAAAATTATAAATATTTAGATAACTCAATTAATATAGGATGAAAGATCATTATATTACTCATCTTTTGATATAAAAGTAATCGGAAAGATTTATCTATAGACCAGCAGGAAGAAAATCCTCCAAAAGAGAAGTTTATAATTTGTAGAAACAATTTTATGATACAAAGTTTGTAATTGAAAATAGTATTATATCGCTTATTAGTTCTTGGGACTACTAGTCAATAATCTGTTTATTCAATATTATTGAAGCGACTGAAAAAATTGAAATGCTACAACTGCTCCGTATTATAATCGACCCCATTTTCCACTAATGTTCGATACGCTCAAAATCACAGACATAATATTGCTATTTTTAAAAGTAATAAAAATATATCATACTTACATCTTCATCTTGGCAACTATAGGCTATATGTTACGAAATTAATTTTTCTCTTTACCTACGATTAATTAAAGAAACTGGAAACCATTCATCATACAACAGTACTAAGAGCGCGATGTTAGAGTTTATAACAACACGCATTTTAAAAATTTACAAAATTCAGTCTTCATCCCAAATAACGAAACGACACAAACTCGACTTAGTTCAAGGAAAAAAGAAAAACTAGGAATGTTTCAATAATGAAATCACCAAACTTATTTAGAACTGATTCTAGTCGGTTAAAAACACATTTTCTATTTATTCTATGACACTAGTGATACATAAATTAAACTATTACATAAGCGTTTTCTATATTATAACTGTATCCTGGAGTATTTAAAATCGTTTGATCCACAATTCAGAAAATACAATACTCACTTCAAGAAAATAAATGGTCAAAACAAATAGTTGTTTTTACAATATAATGTAAAAAACAATATTATTGTTTTATTTTTATAATAGAATGACTAACGCTTAATTTTAATAAATTTAAAAAATTTTATAAGTTATGTAACATCTCGCCTTTTAAACCAAAACGGAAGATGTAGTTTCATTTGGCAAGTATCTCTTCAAAAATATCGTTAACTAGACTAAACAACAACTAGCTCCTTATAAATTTATAAATTTAATCAAAAATATAATTTAACTAAATTTTAAAAACTATATTGAGATTTTTGCTTTCGCTTTACATGCGATAGAATTTCACAAATTTTTTATACTTGTAATATTACAAAAATATTCTATAATGTTTGATTTGTTAATTAATATTTTATTGCAAAAGGTAATTTTGACACTGATATGCAATGTGAAGATATATTTTTATAAGTATAAAACTATACAATAACCGTGTGGAAAGTCATAAAAGTAGAATAGAAAGTTTTAGACTAACTATAGACAGTAGCGTATCCAGAATCTTTGATACCCGGAACGACATTTTTTTGGCCCCCTCTCTCCCTCCAAAAAAACATAAGGTAAATGTGGGGCAA
>WUQG02436258.1:0-13933 GCA_011317285.2 Androctonus mauritanicus
AAGTGATATTGACTGTGATGATAGTATGGATAGTGATTTCATTTCAGCCATTGCCACAATGGATGAAACATGGATTTGTTTTTTAATTTTTCACAAAGAATCATCATCAGCAAAATAAGGTTAGTGACAGTGTCAAGAAAATAATGGTGGCTATGTTTTGAGACAATGAAGGTGTCATCCTGACTCATTGCATCCCAAAAGGAACAATGATGATGGCTGTATCCTACAAAGATGTTTTGACAACAAAGCTTCTTTCAGCATTGAAGTAAAAACAGCTGGAGAAAGCTGCAACTATGTACTTCTATTGTGATACTGCTTCTACTTATCAATTAGGTCAAGTCAGAGGTTTTCCCATGATAACAATTTTGAGCTTGTTCCTCATGCTCATTAATCATCTGACCTTACATTTTGCAATTTTTAGATTTTCCCTAAGATGAATGAAAACAAGTGACTATGTATTCTTCATAATCACTTGTTTTCATTTTGTTCTTGCATCAATGATATTTTATTGGGCATAAAATATTTCAAAAGAAATGTTTTCCAGTGGTCATGCAATCAAGGCATTGATGATGTGAAAAATGTGCAAAGCTACAGCAGCATTTCCCAAATTGTGCACTGTGGCATTCAGGAGTACTGCAGAATCTTCTCATTTGTCATAAGCTTTCTTTAATTGTGTATTTTGAGGTTATAATCACTTTTATTTTCCAAACATATAAGCCAAACAGCACTAACTCCCCTGATGATTAATTTTTGAAATTAACTGACAATTAGTAATTAATATTTAATATGTACTATGGTGCCACCATCTATTGGATTAATAATTAATTTAAATTGGCTAGATCTAGCCCGTTCGGGAGCATTGCAATCGGTCAGGTCTGATAATTCAAAATTGAATACATTCCGAAATTGGAAATTTGCCAATGTGTTGGTGGTCTAACTGGTAAGGCAGCGGGCCATTAACTCAAAGTTCCTGGTTTGATCCCAGGCCAAGACAAATTTTTAATTTCGGAAATTAGCCAAAAATTGTAGTTTAATTATTAAATAATAGATGGTGCCACCTTAATCCAAATTTATCTAATTAATTATTAATCCGATAGATGGTGGCACCATAGTACAAATTAAATATTAATTTATTAATTGTCAGTTAATTTCAAAAATTAATCACCAGGGGAGTTAGTGCTGTTTGACTTATATATTTGGATTACCATGATTAATCCCCTGCATAGTTGTTCACTTTTGTTTTGTTTCAAATGTTTGTTTAAATTTGATTAATAATACTGTAACATAATTTTAATATTTATAAGGAATACACCACTAGGACATTCAAGAGTGCTTGCATGCTTCCCCATGCTTGAAAAAAAACTCATATAAGCTGATAAGTGGACAAATCAGTCAGTCATTGCAATAGGAGAGCAGAATAAGTTGAATCTATGCTATTGGTTAATCTAAACTATTTAATTTACTGTGCTATCTATGCTAAGACAATTCTATGCTACTACAGTGGTACCTCAACTTATGAGTTTAATTCGTTCAGTGATGGAGCTCTTAACTCGAATCACTCATATGTCGAATCAATTCTCCCCATTGAAATGAATTGAAATGAATTGAAATGCAATTAATCCATTCTGGACCCCCAAAAAATACCACATTTTTTGTTATATGTTTTTAAATAAGAAAAAAATGTGCTTATAAATAATGAATACTGTATAAAAACACAATACAATAGAATATACTGCAAGAAACTGATTTTATTACGTATAATATACAGTATTTACCATTGAGATCAGATGACTCGAAGATATTAGAGAAATATAACAGCTGAGTTGGTATATATCTCTTTAATGCAGTATTATGAAATTTTATCACAATTCTATAAATTTTCTTACGGTACTTAACAGAGTTTTAGAATCCTCTAGAATTTGTATAAGATTTAGCACCGCTAGGCCTAATCATTTTTTTTTATCCATATTTTATTTTATTTTCTAGAAATATGAAAGTGCTAAAAAAATTCTAATCTGTCAGAGAGGTGTACCATATACTGTACTGTATTTTGTTAATTTTTTTCTGCATTAATTTTTTATTTTATTTTAAGTGGCAGTATTAAGCAGTTAACAAAGGTCTGTCACAAGGACAAAATAAATGCCACTCAGGGCTGAAGTTATGCTCTGGGTGGCACTTACTTTGCTGCTAGCCATTGCTGATAACCCAAATTTTAACTCACAGCTTGAAGCAAGAAAGACGACTCGTATCTCGAAACACTCATAAGTCAAGGTACCACTGTATTTCTTTGTGAGAAATAATAATACAATGAATTGTAATTCACTTTCTGCTGATTTATTATTATAAAATTAAAACATTCGTAAATAAAAATAAGTGTTTTAAATTATACAATAAAATACTTTCAATTTTATTTACAAATGATTTTTTTAAATTATAAAGTAGATGCCATTATGATTAATATATTCATAATGGCATCTATCAAGTTAACAAATAGTAATAAATTTTGATAATTTTCATAAAAATATTTTCTTTTTATTGTTGATGTTAATAACTTTTATTTTCTAAAAAAATTTCATATTATCACAGTAAAAATTTAATTAGAATAAGACGTCTACATCACATGGTTCCCAAGAGACTGTTCGTAGTTTTGTTTTCTCTTACATTGTATTTTGTCGAATTGAATTATTGTATTCAAATCACTTTGATCGTATTTTAAAATCATCCTGACAATGATGTCATACACTGTTAGGATGACATGTGCAACGTGATTTCTAGACGTTAAGCATGCAATTTCGAAGTTTTTGCTTATGATGAACTTTTTTGATAGATTATTTAAAATCTGTACTAAAAAATAGTAATTGTTATTATTTTTTGTTATTTTACACATTATTTTAGTTAGTTTTTAAGCTACTCTAGTTTTAAATTATAAAGTAGATGCCATTATGATTAATATATTCAAATCCATTTTATTTAATAATAATTTATCAAACCTTTTCTGTTATCCCAGTTTGATTATCCAGAGTTCCTTCTGTCCACATTACCATTGATAACTGGGATACTATATTATTAATTGAATAATTTTTAATTGTGTGATGAATATTTTGTTATGTTCAATCTTCACATATTGTATTATAATGTAACAACCATCTAAATATTATATTGCACTTCTATCAGTTATGATTATATTTGTACATAATGCTCAAAATATTATAATAAAAAAAAATTCTCTTAAGATTGGTGCACAATTTATTACTAGTGATTTAAGACAGTCAACAATTATCACATAAATGGCCAACAGAATTTCAGGGAGTGCTCTCCACTCAAATTCCAAATAAAAACAAAGCTCTATCAATAAATCAGCCAAGAAACATCTGGTCACCAAAGTATCTTGAACAACGTTATTGAGCCAGTTTGTTTTATTTTTTGCACATATTTTAATAATAATACCAACTATATAATCCAGAAAATGGAATTAGAAATTTTAACTAAGAGAGAAAAAAAATATTCCAGCAATGGATATCTTTGTACCAAATAAGTCCACTTTGCTTCATTTATATCATGCACAAGCAAACAAAAAACTAACACTTCAGCAAAGAAATATTTATTGCAGTAAATAAATATTTCTTTGCTGAAGTGCTAGTTTTTTGTTTGCTTGTGCGGGATATCTTTGTTTTCAATAAGGTTAGTAAAACTGATATTAATTTGAAATTTTGGTAAATCATTTAATTTTTGATATAGACTTGGCAGGCATAAACTGATCTGCATAGAAATCAGTCTGGATTAGATCAGTGATATAAAAACAGTGAAGTTGAACAGCATAGAAATGTATTAGATCCTAGGAGAGTAACCTCCAGTGTGGCTCAGTACAACTGTGTATATCCTATATTAGTGTTTCAATTGTAATCACACACTAAATTTGCCTGTGTAGTAGTCTGTCATATGTATGGCCCTTCTCCACATATATAATGTACAGGGTGATTCAAAAATGTGCCAAAATTTACAGACTTGTAGAGTAAAAAAGTCTAGTCGCATTTTTTGATTTGAGATTCTGTTTAAAAGATATAATGTATGAAAGTTTTGTGACGTCATTTCCAGTTCAGTTAAAAAATATTTTAATAATATGTTTATTTGCATTTTTAAAATCATCTGTAAATTTTAACTACTTAAAAACTATCTTAAAAAAATTTAAAGCATCAAGAATAGATTGTTTATTAAATTAATGACTGACTATTTAAATGAAACATAATTATTTTACAAATGCAGCATTCATTTTCGAACAATCATTTTTGAAAGTTAAATTGATAACTCTTCCTGATTTAGTAGTTATGTATTGTTTACTACAATCTTTTTGAGTGTTATGGATTACTATCCTTATGCAGAATTGGCAGATATGCATTTCATTTATTACACAAGTAATGTTTTATGACCAGTGGGAATAGTAGAATGGCGAAATGTCTGTACAGGAGAATTTTTGTAAGCATTAAATATTTCATCTAACATAATTAATTAAAGTTGTATTACTTTATAATTTTGCTAAATTAAGCCAATAAACTTAATTTCAGTACTTAATTTTTTCAATGTTTCTTTTCTCTCATATATCAAAATAAAAATGACATCACAAAATTTTCATGAGATACTTTTTAAATAGAACCTCAAATAAAAACAAATGTGACTAGTTTTTTTACTCAAAATTTTATCCTCTAAGTCTGTGAATTTTGGCACAACTTTTTTGAATCACACTGTATATAAAATTATATATGTTACATCTGATGACTGAAGTCTAGATTTGGCCAAAGCCCAAAATATATGAGAATTTATGACTATTTCAGGCTTTGACTAGCCAATTTGCGATGCACTCAACCATCAATGACCAATTCTAGAATTGTCCAAGAAAAAGTGCCTGCCCAAAACTAGACTCTTCATAACTGCATGATCACCTTTTGCAAGCTGATCATGCAGTTATGAGAGTTCATGATACCAATTCTAACTCAAGTTATTACTATTGTGAAAATCTTTTTAGTTTAGTCAAAGTCGAAAAAATTATTTTGAAAAGAAAGAGAAAAGATAATCAGTATTCAAATAGTTTTATTTAAACTGAAAAATTAAAGAAACAAAAAATGTCTTTCCAGTTGAAAAATACATCAAAGAAAACAATAATAAAACATCAACAACAATAATAAACAATAACTATGTTGTTTATAGTTAGCATATAACATGTCAAAAGGAAAAATGTATTTACAGTTGAAAAATTATTAAATAATAAATAATTAGTTATAAATTATATATGAAAAATTATTATATATTTTAATAATTAGAATGTTAAATAATGATATATATAATTTATAGCTACAAAAATGCACTTTATCATCAATATATTAAAATTAAATCCATTATTTAAAATTTTATGAATTAATATCTGTCAAATAAATACAGATATTGAAAACTGTTGAATTTTTGAGAATATTTATACTATATTTTTTAACAATAGATTCATACTGAAAGTTATATATAATGCTGAAAATATTTGATATTTATTATTAACATAATAAAATATTAAAAATTTACTATCTTTGCCAGAATTATTCATAAATATGATATTTCATTTTTATCTTATGGGAAAATACAAAAAATAAATCCATAACATATTACGATAAATTGGTTACAGAAATTTTACAAAAGGACATCTCTACCCTTTTCCTTACTCTGAGAAACAATCCCATTCATATTAGTGGGTGGGTAAGTTCTATACATGAATGGTTCTATAATCTCTTTCATTAGTATTGCAAGATCAACATGTGATGCATGAATGCACTCTGCTATTTAAGCCTGCAAAACTTTTAGCTTTGGCCATGTTTTCTTGGACAATTCTCAAATTGGCCATTGATTGTTGGATGCATCATAAATTTGCTGGCCAAATCTAGAAGTGGCCAGCCACTTTGCAAATTGGCTAGAGTTGACCATTGGCTGTAACATATATATTCTTTGATTTACAAAATCTTGGTTTATGAATTTTTGATTTAATGAACTCTAGAAATGTGTTTATCACTTCTGTGTTTCCTAGTTTTTTCTCAATTCTTTTTTCCTTAATTTTCTAGAGAAAACAATTATTTAAATGAACTCCATATAATAATTAATTATTATATGGAATTCATTTAAATAATTTATATCTGCTTTTTAAATATTCTATTAAAAATTATTTTTGAAGCCGATTATATTCATAAAATGGATTAAATAGAAAACATTATGAGTCAATTTTTATCGATATATCACTATGTAATTTTATTAATATTTATTATTAAAGAAAAAGTTATAACAATTATCATAGATAAAACAACCTATACTAACAAAAAAAATGCTTTCTTATCAGATATATTGAACTCTATTGATAATATGATCACATGATTTTATATATCGACAAAGAGTATGCATTATTACAAATCAGATAAATGAAGAATTTGAAAGAAATGGCTCTCTCCATATAATAATTGATAAAATATATATACGAGGCATATTCCAAAACTAAGGTCTGGTGACCAACATTTAACTGATGGTAGGCCTGAATGAAGTTTCACGCATGCAGCGCTGTCTACCGACTCTTTAGGAAACTACTGCAGTGTTTGTTTGATTCAGTAGTCGTTTGCCAGTCGGTGAGAGCAGATCGCCATGGCCAAGACAATCGTAGATCCCGCCAGTTGTGAAGTGTGCGGTGTGATTAGATTTTTGCTGGCAAAAGGATCTTCAGCTGCTGAAATCCATCGTGAGTTATGCCTAGTGTATGGACCTGAAATAATGAGTGACAAACAAATTCGAAAATGGTGTAGAGAATTTCAAAATGGCCGCACAAATGTTCACGATGAACAGCAGAGTGGCAGACCCAGTATTCAGACCGATGACATTGTTGATCAAGTGAACCAAAAACTTCGAAATGATCGGCGATCGATGATTAGTGGTCTGGCTAATGAATTCCCCAACGTTTCTCGAACCTCAATTTACAGGATTGACACTGAACAGCTTGGATATCACGAACTGTGTGCGAGGTGGGTTCCAAAAATGCTCACTGATCAGCACAAAGAACAAAGAATGCATAGTGCATGACAGTTTTTGGAACACTATAGACAAGATGGAGATGATTTGTTTTCCCATATTGTTACAGGCAATGAGACATGGATATCGTACACCAACGCAGAATCGAAACAACAGTCAATGCAGTGGCGCCATTCAAGTTCACCCAATCCAAAGTAGTTTAAGCAATCTCCGTTCTCGAATCGAAAAATGATGGCTACCGATTTTTGGGACGAAAAAGGCGTCCTTTTGATTGATTTCATGGACCATGGGTCAACAATTACAGCTGACATATACTGTGAAACACTAACCAAACTGAGACGTGCAATCCAAAATTGACGCCACGGGAAACTGTCGTCTAGCATAATCCTCCTTCACGACAATGCACGCCCTTACACCGCTGCCAAAACCAAGGAGAAGATTCAAGATTTTCGTTGGGAACTTTTTGATCACCCTCCGTATAGCATCAAGAGACTATTTCCTCTTCTTGCATTTGAAAAAGTAGCTGGGTGGACAACGATTTCAAAACGACAATGAACTCAAGACTGTCGTTATCAACTGGTTCAATTCCCAGGCGGCAGACTTCTATGTAGAGGGGTTAAAGAAGCTTGTGCAGCGTTACAGAATGTGTATAGATGTGAATGGCGATTATGTGGAAAAATAAAGTAGATATATAGCAAAATATTACTGTCAATAAAAACCTTTTCTCATGAACTTATTTTTTTTTATGACCAAGCGGACCTTACTTTTGGAATACACCTCATATATATATATCTCCTGTATATATCAGACTTTCGAACCTTATTCCTGATTTTAGGAGTAGATCATATTTCTTGAAACTTTGTAATTTATTGATCACAGAAGCCATTTCAGAAAAACAGTTTATGGTCATCTCTGAACTAACATATCTGACTACACTCAATGCATGCTTTCATTTTGGTAGTGATTATTTTATGTAGCTCCGAGATATACATTTGGGATCCCCATTACAGGATATTTGGTAAATATTATTGTTAAAAAAGTATCTAATTATAATAGAAGAATATGCATTGAAGAGCATCTGATATTTTATGACTGATATGTAGATATCTTTCTTAGCTTTAGTAATAGTTGTTCTATCAAAATAGTAATAACAATAAATTATAGTGTCATTCTAGAGTAGAATCAATATGATAAAGAGCAACTACACTATTTAGATGAATAGATTAGAAAAGAAAGTTATTCACAGATACAATACAGCTTAAGTGACCAATAAAAAAATAAGGAATTTAAAAAGTGCTTTTGGGATATGAATCTATCTTCAGTTTCTTTGTATAATAAATGATTAAATATACATTATCTTGAAACTACATTACAATATATAGAATATTAGATATTCACAGAGCAATATGTATGATATCTGTGACATAGACTGACTAAGTATCCCAACCATATTGTTTTTACATGTCATTTTTGCATTAATATTTCTCCCCTGGTGTCGCTTGATGGGAAGATCCACCACCATATATGGCTAGCCACCTCCAAGTTTCATTAAGCATTTCTGCATCTTTTTTATTAATTACAGATTTATTTAAATTTTTTTTAACCTGTTGAAGTCCATTAATATGTATTCGTGCCATGGAAATGGAATAAAAAAAAGCAATAAAAAAAAACAAAAAAGTTCACTTCTGATTTATTCAGTGGTGTTTTTTGTGTTTATTGGTGAAAATGTTTGCCTCCAATGATGAGTCTTAAATTTTTCAATTGCTAAACTTTGTTTTAAGATTGTTTTAAAGATAGAAAATTTAAGTGGATTGTATTGGTAGAATTTGGATTATTTTTCATTGAATCTTATTGATTTTGTTTTCTATTCTATTATATTTTAGTAATCATATTTTGGTTTTGGGATGAGACAAATTTATTTTTGAAATTTTAAGTAAAACATGAAATTTTAGTATGGTAAGCTCTAAAATTCATAAAACTGAAAAAATGCTGCCATTAAAATAAACAATATTGTTACTTATTTGTTCATTTATTGCTTTATTTTTATCAAATTAACTAAGTACACTGTGCTTTATCTGTGCTAATGAAAAAGAGGATACCCTTTAATTGCCTCTTATGACAAGTGTCTAAGATACTGGGTGAATTCTATCTTCTACCCACAGAAGAATTCTATGTAATTTTAAATATTAATTGCTATATGAATGGATATTTTACATATATCAGCTATATCATTTTGTTTGTTTTTCATTTCTTATGTACGAAACACATTAAATCTCTTTTTCTATTATCTGTATATTGGCAGATTTTTTTATTAATTTTTTTATATGTGACAATGATAGGAGGCTGTTTTATTATTTTTTCTTGGGTTTACTTTCATAATTTTTTCTTTTTTCTTGCTAAACCATTTCTTTTTAACATTGTGTACAATTTTATAAAATTTCTTTATATTGTTGGCAAAGTTCTTTAGAAAATGTAACTCTTCTTGTAGATCAGTGAAGTATATGCAGATAGTGAAGGCTCATTCTGTAAGCATCCAGAAACTTGCTATTTTGTATCTGTTGCAGTTGTATGATATGCTATGGATATATATTGATATGCTTGTTTGTTTCCTATAAACTTTTGTGCTGTATCTCTCAATGTCTTTGTATATGTTAATATGCAAGAAATTTACTATTTCCATGCTGATTTGTTCTGTTTCAAAAAGTTAAGCCATAACTATTGATATTACTATCTCCGACTATTTTTTCTTCATATATTACATCATCTAGTATGCAAATAAAAATTCCTACTTCATATTAGAAACATTTATTATACTCAGAAAAGAGGGTGCCCTATGGGATCTCTGCTAGCTAGCCCCATGGAAGAAGTATTAGTCAGAGCAACTGAAGAAAAGGTTATCAGCAAATATAGGAAATATATCCTCTACTAATATATAGACAATATTTTTGATACAATATATAAGATACAAACTTTATTAATAAAGTTTTTAAATTTTTTAACAAAAATTGATAGTTTTGTAGTAGATGTTATGATCTATAAGTTACTTGATTTTTTTTTTTTTTTTTTAATATTTACTTAACAGTTTTTTAACCTTTTGCATGCTGGCAATTAATAAAATTAAGTATAATTAACAATAAAACATATAAAAAACTGTTTACTAGTTTTAAAAAATCTTAAGCAAATAAGCATGATAGAGCAGTATCCAAAATAATCCTTTGATTCCAGTCAGTTCTAGAAATGTTTTCAGTTACATAGATTAAACCATCATCAGCTATATTTATGATCAATTAGCAGGGCTAACTGATCATAAATCACCTGATTTCTTTAATGTTAACAATCTAAATGATTTTTATTCTTATTTTATTTTAATGGGCATATATTTCTAATATTATTGCTGTATATTAGTTTCAGTATATTTAATGTTTTAATGCATTTTTTGATTTTATTATGGGAGTACATGCTCCATTTTTTGAATTTATGCACCGAAGAAAAACTGTTCCAATTAGCATTCATTTTCCTTCTTGTATTATAATGTATAGCTATGATGGTTTAATCTATATAATTGAAAACATTCCTAAAATTGACTGGAATCAAATGATTCAATTTGGATATTGCTCTTTTGTGCTTATTTTCTTAAGATAAATCTTTTTATTTTTCAGAAATTTTGTTCCATATATGAGATTTGCCAAAAAAAAAATTTTTTTTTTTATTTGAAGATTTAGCCATCCAAGGAAATAATTGTTATTTTTGGATTATGACTAGTCTTTAACAAGCTATAAATGAAGAAAATTTATTTTAAAAAAATCAATAAAAAACCGTTTAATATGCAAATTTTGATTAATGAATATTAATTAAAATATGTTGTGTGATTATTTCAAAATTTACATAAATTTATTGAAATTTTTATTGCCATATATTAATTATTATTAATAATTTATATTTATTGATATGTTTTATTTTAATATCAATAATTTTTAATATTTTATAAATTTTTGAATTTATATCAAAAAATCGAATGTAAATAAAATCAATAAAAAATATTGTCTCCTCTTATATACAAACAGCTATAATATACTTTACTTTGCTTTTATTTGGACTCCTGATGGTTGTTGATTCTCACACTATTCCCTGCTAAGCCTATTATTTTTTAGAAAGTAATAAGCTTAGCAAGAAAAGCATAGGAAAGAATTAGCAGCAGTAAAACAGTGAAAGTGCTGTGCCTCTTTTAATGATAGATTTTTATTTGCATTAGTATTTTCTTATATTTTGACAAAAATACAGCAAAATTGAAATTAAAAATCAAAAATTACTAAAAAGTATTGCCCATTTTAATAGAATTAAGCAAAATTTTGATGTTATTTATATTTTTTTAATTTTAAGATTTTATAATTCATATCCTAAAAAATTAATTTCTGCAAAACATTTCAATAATTAACTTTATTTAAACATCTAATTGGATTCATGAACAGAGTAAAAGAATATAGAGAAAAAAGGAGAAGAAGAGACAAATTTTCCAAAAAATATACAATTAAATAAATTTTCATAAAAACCATTTAAAATAAATTTCAGCCAGAAAACAAATGGATTGCATTTAGGAACCATCATCAGAAACTCATTATGATCCTTTTTTCTAAAACCCTAAACATAACCACAATAAACCAATTAGGACCTGCAAAATTACAATTTGTAAAATTCTGTTATTTGTCCTTGCCATACACTGAAATGCTGTCAATGGCACAAAAAAGGTCAAACAATGAAAAATGCTGAAAAAGATTTCAAAAATTAAAATTGAACTGGGAAGAAAGATACAGCAAAATTGGATTGGAATGAAAAATAGTAATACAGCAGTATTATCAAAATCAATTTATACAATCCTTTCAAGAGTCATTCTACATAATACTTAACAGATAGCCCACAGATTCCCATATTTATGATCTAACTTGTTCCTGGAGCACACTCGTTAAATAAGAACTTATAAATCAAGAATTAATTTCCCATAGACATTCCATTCTCAGTAATGCAATTTGATCACAGTAAAATTAACTAATTAATATTATGAAAGATCAACAAAATCAGTAATATATGATTAAACAATGATTTTTTTATCTAAATAAATTAAAATATAGCCTTTAAAATCAAGTAAATTATAATAATAAACTATTTGTCGTATTAATGTTAAAAAATTTTTATTTTTAATTATTATCGACAGATAAGTTGATGAGCTCTAATGCAAATAAACTACTATCTTAGGAACAATCCAGGAATAGAAGTTATTTACATAATATCCCAATAAAACCAATAGGCAAGCTATTTCTTTAGTTATTCTTAAATGATACTCTTACTACTACCTATATGTCATTTAATGATTAAACCAGCACTATTAATAGTTAAGTTGTTTTATTTTTAGAAGCAAATGTTTTTGGCACTAGGCCATCATTAGGCACAAAATTCAAGTAATAAAAACATTTAAAAAGTTTGTTCTATTGCTTGAATTTTGTAGCCTGATGATGGCCTATTGCCAAAAACATTTACATCTAAAAATAAAACAACTTATCTGTTAATAGTGCTGTGTTTTAATCATTCTCAGCTTCATTTTGAATTTTTCAATTTTGAAGAAGACAATGGAGTTTTTGCTACAAAACCAATTGTACTGTACTGTATAGCTATGTATGTGGATTTAAATGTCTTTTTTTATGAATGTTTAGAATTTATTTATTTCAATTAATATTCATATTTTTAATGTTTTTGATACTTCATATTTGAAAAAATACACTTAAATCCAGGAACTTATAAAACAAGAACTACTTGTATATTATTCTCATCTATTGGAATGTCATGTTTGTTGCTATACTTTTTCTATCATTTGTTAGTCATTTGTTCTAATAATTCCTACATATTCCATATTGTTATTACTGGCATTATCATATGTTAGAATCTTATAAACCTAATAAAAAATATACATGTTCTATTTATAAGAAACTCTCAGGACATTCTATCTTTAAACACAAGAAACATTATTTTTAATTTATCAGATATCACTGTGCTGGAAGAACAGTGACAACTGCAAAATCAATTTTCAGGAGATGCAAAAAATTAAATATTAAGATTTATTCTTGTAATTGAAAAATGTTAAAATATTTGATAGTAAGGGGAAGTAAAGCAGAATGCTAGCATATTTTGATTACTTTTAAGTAGTGCTAGTCACAAGTGACTGTTTTTGAGATTTACTCCAAATTTTGCAATTAAGTCAATGTTCTTCTAAAATTAAAAAATGAAATTCAATATTTGTGCATAAAAAGTTTTTATTGATTACAAGAATACAGTAAAAAATATACTTAAGATAATACAAAAGATAGAAGTTATATGAAAAATTAATATGAAATTAACAAATTGAATTGAAAAAAATATTTGTAAAATTCTGGAATAATGTTGTTGTTAAGTATTATTATTAACTAAGCTTTTCAAATCTCTTATTTTATTTTCAGCAAATCAAATCTTCTTGGCATAAACATATCATATATTGATATTTTTTTTATAACTTTTACATTAGAAAAATGCTTTATTTTATGTTTAAATTCTATACAATTCCACTTAAATTGCTTAAAGATTGTTTTATATCAAAATACTTTTCTATGCTTTTCAAATTGCAATAATTTTACTTCATTTATTTTGAATTCCTTTCCATCACTGCTCTTCAAAAAATTAGAAGTATCTCATCATACAAAGCTTTCAGATTCAAGAAATCTCAAAAACTCATTTCTTTAACATCTAGAGGATTTCTATTATTATTATTATTATTATTATTATTATGTTGTTGTTGTTTATCGTGTGAGCACAGAATAATTCCGGAGCAAAGTGCTATGTCGGACAAGAGTCAAGACATAGCTAC
>WUQG02436291.1:0-13930 GCA_011317285.2 Androctonus mauritanicus
TGAAGATGATTTGTAAGAAATCGAAAGCGCTCCTTTGAATAAAGTTCTTATTTATATTTTAAGTTTTTTCCTGCCATAGTGCTCGGTAACTGTAGTATGATATGATAATGATCAGATCAATAGATATATAATATCTATTGATATGATATAATAATATTTGGGAGTGAATATCTCATTAAAAATTAAACATCTGGACATTAAAAAAATATTGCAACTAATTACAACACACACACACACACACACAACACACACACAACACACACACAACACACAATATCACCAAATATTCATAAAATAAATATTTCCTGATTTTAATGTTGTATATATCTCAAAAACAATTTCACAGAAGTCATAATAGATGCATTGAAAACATAAGCAGCAAAAAAATGGAGATTTCAGTGAAAGGCACCTATAATATGCAAACAAAACAGAGATTTCCATGGCCAGTGCCAAAACACTTAAAAATAAATCAATGAAAATTAACATTATATTTTATGTAAACTATCTAAATTTTACTTTATATATAAACTGCATGTTAGGTGTCTAGGAAAATATAAATTTTTTGATATTGTAATTTATTTAATTTAAAACAGAAATAAAAGAACTTTTATAAATATCAATTATAGTTTAAAATTGTTTTTTATAATCATACATGGAGAACTGAAATAATTCAGCAGAAAATGCATTACAATGAAAATGTATAATTGTTGCTATGTTAGTTGGAAATAATGATCATGATTAGGATTTGTAAATGTAGACAGCATTTAAAACATGTAAGAGTTGTGAACAAGATGGTGGACTTGATAACAAACCATTCTTCTATAAAATTAATTTTTATCTTTGAATTCAAATATATAGCAATCTCTGTATTTTTGTTATAGACTTTTTCATATATTTGAGCTAAAAAGATATTTTATAAATACCTCATTAAAATTTTGCATAACTTTCTCTTTTCCCTTTTAATATTGCTATAAAAACAGAATAAAAAAAGAATTATGATATTAGCCTAAAAAGGTATATTCAAAATAATTCATAAGCATAGAGATGTTTTTGTTTTTTTCAATATAATGAATAATGTTCAGTGTAATCCATATCTGCTTTTTCACTATGATTAATGATATTACGATATAAAGCATTTCTAAGCAGTAGCATACCAAAATAAACAAGTCTTTATTAACAGTAAGACAAACGTTTTCGGTATCAATGTGTACCCTCTTCAGGTTATGTTCAAAGTTTGAAAGAAAAAAAAGTGTCTTTAAAAAAAAAATTTTGGTACGCTACTGCTTAGAAGTGCTTTATATCATAATATCATTAATTTTAAGAAATTAGTTAAAAATTATAGTATAATTATTAATTACTAGATAGTGCCACCTTAACTATTATACAATGAAATTAGCCAACACCTATAAACCACTCAACATTTAAAAGCCACTCTTACAAGGACATTTCTTACAAGCTCTTATAAAAAGGAATTGAAAAACAAGGAAATATCAGAGTAATTTTTATGAAAAAGGAATAATATTTTACCATGTTAAAAATGATAAATACTCTATCAAAAATAGTTCCAATGTGGAATGTACTGCATTCCAATCCAAGACATTAAAAGTAATTTAGAACAATTTTATATTCGTAAAATTTCCAGAAAGTATGCAATTTTAATGAATACAAAAGTTACATAGTTAGGTGGAGAGACTTTTCCTTTTTGTAGGTTCTTCAGAAAGAAAAGAGCCAATATCAAATGGAAGGAAGCTAAAGTTTAAAGAACTGCTGCAAATATCATAGAAGCACTAGTAGTTGAAGCAATTGAAATAAAAATATCTAAATGCAAGAGTAACATATTTAATGAATGTATAAATTAAGCAGTTTATAATAGTGTTAGCCTATGGGTAGAGAAAGACTTAATGAACAATGCCTGCACTAAAGTACCATTCAGAACAATAAAAAACTAAATTTATAAAAATGTCATATACAAGAGAAAAAATTAAAATAGCTAAAAAGACAATGAAAGCTACCCAAATTAAATTAGCTTGCAAAAGAAAATTTACTATCTTTAATTTATTAAGAAACAAAAAGATCATTATGAGCAAGACCGTAGAACAGGCATATATATAATACCAATCTATAATAAAGACTTCAAAAAACAAAAAGATGAGCATTGGTGTCATTAAGATGAACTTGTGTGAGGGATAGGAATTTGGGTTGGATGTGATGTGTATTTCCTCACCTCTAAATCTCCAGTTTTTCATTAAAAAAAAGAGAAGGGGGAAAAAGAGAGAGAGAGAAAGGAATTTGGAGGGGAGAGAGAGAGAGAGAGAGAGAGAGAGAGAGATGCACTGATATGAGAAATATGATAATGTATTGTATAATCATATCATCAAACCCGTGGATTCTTTTCCTTGATAAAAATGAGTGATAATGAAATAGCAGATGCAGCTGTCAGGTAAAATTAACAAGGTGACAACATTTAAATAATAAAAGATAAACATCCTTCCTTTTCTCAGGAAGGGTGAAAACAAAGATCAGTGTTACTGGAGTTCATATTTAAGAACTTGATTTGGACTGGAAGGTGTGGTCATTCTTACATGAGTCTTGCTCAGAGACAGATTAAGGGAAGCTGAAGATTGGTAAAAGATTCAGAAGTTTAATCTTAACTGGAAGACTCCAAACTCACTAACAATCAGTGATTATCTTTGCCAACATAACTTTAAGGAATCCAACATGACAAGTTAACTGCTACATTGCTGCTCTAGTGTCTATGTTTCCTATTTATTCTTGTTAATTATGGACTAAAGACTGTTGTGTGCAACGTCTATTGGCCACCAAATAGGATGACTAGTGATTTATTTCATCTAAGCATAAGTATTTATTTTCTGATCTAACAACATTAAGTTAACATCGGTAAACTTAATAATGTAAATAAATTCTTTTTTAAATAAAGAAAGTTATTGGTTTATTTAAATCATAGTCTCTGTGTCATAAAGCTTAGCCTCATCATCCATCCTTATCTGCAACGCACCATTCACTGCAACAAGACCTAATGCCTGTCAGTTTTGTCTGTCAGTCCCACGCACTTCGCACTTGAAAGACAGGTTACTTGAGCATAAAAATGATCTAAGAATAGGGAATATGCAAACAGCTCTAGAAAAATGCTTCTACAAGTAGGATCTTGAAGTTAGTTGGAATAATGTTAAAGTAGTAAAGCGCTGTAAGATCCTGAAGGATGACCTGTTGTGTGTATCCATGGAGATTTTGAAAAGAGCTTCATATAAAAATGTGATAAATGAGCAACAAAGTGACTATATATTGAAAGCCTAAATATAATATGGTATGCATAAAAGCATTTAAATACTTTTATATTAATCACTTAACCAATATAAATTAAAAAATATTAAATAATATAATGAATACATATTAATATGATTATTGTTAGTTTTTAAAAAAACTCTTTAGTTAAATTTTTTTGTGATTTTTAAACTTAATGTTTCTGTGAATCAAATTGTTCTTAATGAAAATCCCAAATTCCTTTGCATTTTTTTATAATCCTTAGAACAAATGTTCTATTTTTTTATGTCAGTGTCTATGTTCCTATATTCATATTATTTGAATTGATGATGATTAACTGTATTAACTGAAAATAGATAAGAATAAAGATTATATATCTTTTCTACTGTGATAATAGTAGTGTTTTCAATATTTATTAATACTTAACGAAGATAACATAAATTCCCACTTGTTGGCCTGGGGCAAAGCCTGATGTAAGAGTTAAAATATCTCTTAGCCTCAATAATTCAATTTTAATATATAATTATATATATATAACAATTTTTATCCTCTATAATTCAACTTTTTTTCTTACACATACTCAGTTAATTTTATTAAATACTGGAAAAAGTATAACAAATTCTACTTGTGTGTGTGATGTGACATGATCATGTACTGCTCCCAGTCCAATTTTTTCTTTCCATCACATCACAATAGTTTAATGTTATAAATCTAGCATTTTGTCTAATCTGATATTTATTTGTTGAGTTGGCAGTATTTATACTTATATTTATTCCAAACTCTGTAGTTTTAAAACTATAAAAAAATTATGCATTTAATTTTTATGAATATCATATTATCTTAACTATTAAAATTTTGAGATTTCTATATACAAAGCTTTAAAATTTTTAAACTTTGAAATAAGATATGGCTTAAACATGAGTTTATACAGTATTTATATAAAAACCTATTTCAGCAATTTCTAATTAATAGTTATTCTAATTTATATTAACTTATCTCAGTGAGTGATTAATTATTTCTAATTAATTTATAGATAGTCTTTGAATTATGATGGAGTTTGGTTTGAACTCTGCATTTGTAAATCAGAAATGCCAAAAATTTATAGATTGCCCATTATTATTATACTTCAATTTATCATAATAAAAACTTAACAAACACAATATACATGCTTTCTTTGCTTTAATTACTGTTATCAACCTTATTTTAGCTTTTAATATAAATAAAAGCACTTACAGCAGTTAGGAAAACCTTTAATATAGAAATGAACCAACATTTTCGGCACATTACACCATCATCAAGTTCGATTCTGTTTAGAGCTTTCAAATTACAATAAAACATAAATAAACATCATAGATTAAATGCAATTCAGAATTAAAATTTACATAATGAACAATTTTAAAACATTACTAATTAACTTTTCTATAATAATATAAAATATAATTAATGTTCAATATTTTTCTGTAATTAGTGCACATTTTTTCTATACATGATACATTGTAACTTATGCAATTAAGTTATTTGTAGTAAGATAGATTTAAAATTATTAACCTTTATTTATGATTTATTTTCTGTGTCTGGTTACATTGTGGTTTATCAAAATAGACTGTTTCTAACTTTTTCTGGCTTTTGATACATTTTATCTATTATGTACTGCCATGATGACGATAAGTTTTCTGATGTTTTTTTGTTTAATATATTGAATTTTCATGCTTTTTCTTCTTGACTATTTCTAATGCTTCTAAAATTAATCCTTGTTTCATATTTGGCACTTGTTTGATTATTTTTGTTCCTCCCCAATCTACCATTATGTTTATGCGTAGCATTCTGCTGCCAGTGCTGCTGTTGTGTTGCCATTCCTTGTGTCTCTTTCATGTTCCTGAAGTCTTTCTTTTGGAGTGCAGTGATCCCTTTGTATGAGGCTTTTTCCCTTGTGCTTATGTTTCCACTGGGATACTGTAGATTCCTGACTTTTCGTTTTTATGTTTGGGGTAATTAAAATTCCTAAGTAAGTTAAAGTTAGTTACTGCTCTTTCGATGGCCATCTTATTCTCTTTTAATCTTAGAGTTTGTTTTACTACTGGATATACTTAGATAGCTGATTCAGTACTTTAATGTATTCCTTGTTTTCTTGTGCATTTATTTCTTGTTGCTGGGCTGTTTGTCTTTGTTGTAAATTGTTATTTATATTGATGTCTTTTTCTACTTTATTCATTATATCTAATATAAATCATTTATTATAACCATATATTTGTCCATATTTAATCACTTTTTATATTTCCTCTTGATAGTCCTCGTTTTCTGAGCTGTATAGGTATGCCCTATAAAGGCCGGTTCCCACTAGCCGCTGCGGTAGAAAACGCAGATAGAAACTGTCGCCGGCTGCCGCAAGCGAAATCCATCGTGTGATTCCCACTTTGACAGAAGCTTTTTCCCATAATTCTTTGCGATTTCAATTTCTCCCAAAAGTCTTTGTGAATAAACAAAATATGAACGTTGACATGTGTAAAACAGTTGCTGTTTATCTAATGATGACGGCTAAAATTTATGCATTTGAATACGATGGAAATTCAAGAAAAAGATCTATTTGGGTTAAAGATATATTTAAATAAAGAAAACAGCAAGGCTACTTTTCAAATTTGATTCAGGAAATGAGATTGAGAGAGAGAGAAAATTATTATAGATAAAAATCATGATGTATTATATATTATGATAATCATTTGCTTATTAATAAACTATAAAGTTGTATTCAATCGAGTAGCCATCGATATGTTTCTATGTCATAAAATAGGTTAAAGTTTATTGGTCAGATTATAGACAACGGTTCTTGCCGTTGCGGAAAAGTTGAATAGAATTCATTCCAGTGCGTTGCGGTTTTACCGCGCGATTATGACGTCAAAACCGCACTGCTTTCGTCCTCAGCAGATTTTCCATTGCAGTTCCGCACTAGTGGGAACCGGCCTTAACAGTATGCATAAAGTGTTGCTTTTTTAAATCTAACTGGATCCACTGACCAATTCAGTATGAACACCAGTGAGAATGTTAGTTTTTGGTAGATTTCTGTTTTTGGTAATAAAACTTAACAAATATAATATACAAGAACTAGACACAAAAAGGATGCTTTTTGTATATCAGATCATTGTTCAAAGACTTGAATCCTTTATCAATTACATTGATCAGGCACAGAATTTATTAATAGCATTGCTGTCATAAGCATGAGTGGTGCAAATTGAAGATTACCTGTACAGTTATATATGAGGGCAGACTCAAAAATAACCAGAATTTCCTGATAAAAAGCATGGACTTTATTTATTATTATTTTTTTAATACAACTTTTTTTCAAATACAACATTAATCACCCTCAGAGTGTACTCTCCATTAGTACTAATGCATTTGTCCAAACATTCATTCTAGTGTTGGAAGCATCTTGCAAATTCAGCCTCTTTGATACCTGCTAGTGCCATTGTGACATTGCATTTGATTTCATTGACATCGGCAAAATGCTTGCCCTTCAAGTCCTTTTTCATCCGACGAAACAGGAAGAAGTCTGCGGGAGCCAAATCTGGTGAATAGGGCACGTGGGTCAAGGCAGTCGTCTGTATTGAGGCCAAAAACCAGCAAACACTGAGAGCCATCTGCTTGGGAGCATTGTCATGATGCAGGAACTACTCACCAGAATTCCACAATGCCAGACATTTTCGCACCACACTTTTGTGCAGCCATTTCAACACTTCCAAATAGAATTGTTGGTTGATGGTCTGGTTTTGAGGGACGAATTCTGAGTATACAATCCTTTTGATGTCAAAAAAAACAGATCAGCATCATCATCAAATTTGATTTAACCTGATGAGCTTTTGTTGGACAAGGCAAGCCAGGTGACTTCCATTGACTTGACTATTGTTTACTTTTGGGATCGTATACATAGTACCATGACTCGTCACCTGTGATGATTTTGTTGAAAAACTCTGGATTGTCTGTGACTGTGTTCTTCATTGCATGACAGGCTTCCATGCGATGATCCCTTTGCTCTTTAGTGAGAAGTCTGGGCACAAACTTAGCAGCCACTTGTATTCCCAAATTGTCATGCAAAATGCACTGAATGAAGCTCCAGGATAACCTGGATAAGTCTTTGAATTGGTCAATTGTTCTGTATCAATCTTCCCTGATGTGATCACAGATTTTGGCAATGTTATCCTTGATTCACGCACGTGAAGGATGACCAGAATGGGGCTGATCTTCAGTAGTCATTTCCCCCCCTTTTAAACTGAGAAAGCCATTCGTTCACTTTCATTTTACTGAGAGCATGTTCTTTATAAGCTATTTCCATCATCACAACAGTTTCTGCTGCATTCTTGCCGAGTAAAAAACAAAACTTCACAGCCGCATGTTGTTCATGAAAGTCTGCCATTTCTTCATGTCACAAGTGCACTACACACACTCTCAGACTCACACACTCACCAGAGAAACCACATGCATCATTGTCAGTTGATGCCACTTGGCCTATTGATTCAGGAGAGGTCCTCCCACAGCGCCCTAGTGGTGCAACCTCATACTACAAGTACATGATGCACAGGAGTATGATTCCAGTTATTTTTGGGTCTCCCTTGTAATAATAATAATTAAAATAATATAAAATGCAAGTCAAAAACAACCAAAGTAATACAAGTATTGTCAAAAATAAAACGATTAATGATGATTTTCCAGGAACTATAACTGCCTCTTGATTATGGTGCATAAATAATAAAATATAAGAAATTCTAACAATAGAAACATTGTAAAGAATACAGTATATATAGAGGACTTTGTATAAATAATAATAGATTTATATATATGTATATAAAGAGACTTAAAACTTAATTGTGATGTGTGTTAAATAATATAAATTCTATACATATAAAAAAATGAAAATAATGATATTTTATTGTATTATTATTTAAAGGATACATTTTTTAGAATAGTAATAAGCATTATAAAGTTTTATGATGATTTAATGATTAAAACTTTAAATTCTATATAACAAACAAACTACTAGGGATTTTAATTCATTCACTGCCATTGATGAGTATAAATGTCAAGGAAATGGAATAAAAAATGATAAAAAAAACACAAGTGAAAAAATTTAATCCTGATTTTATTAATCCAGCTTTTGCAAATTGATTTTTTTGTGTGTATTTGTTAAAAATACACCTTTTTGACAGTGGTTCCTAAATTTTTTCAGTTGCCAAAATATTTTTTTAAATTACATGTAAACAAACATTGATTATGATTGGATAGCTTGATAGAATTTGGACTTTTTATTGCATCTTGTTGCTTTTATGATCTAATATATCAAATTTATCCTGATTTTTGGATGAGATAAATGATATTTTTGAAATTTTAAATAAAAAAAAATTTTCATGAGTTATAAAATGCTTAAAACTGGAAAAAATATTGTAAATAATAAAAAATGTTGGTTAATTCTGTTAAAATAAACAAAAATATATCTTAATTATTCATTTTTTGTTTCAATTTCATCAAAATTTAGGAGAAAATCATGAAAAATAAAAAGTAAATACTTGTAGCCATTTAAATGGACATGGCACTTTTATACAGCAGCTACTCACTTCTTGGAAAATGGCAGCCAAGCCTACTTTATCCTTCAGCATGTGATATTGTGTGGGTTGCTATAATAAACTAGTTTGCAGTCCAATTAGAGAAATGTAAAGAATATTATAGCTGTTTACATATGAAATGAGACCATTTCATATGTTAGGATTTTTTTATATAAATTAAAAAATTTATAAAAAAGTACTGCTAAAAATTGTGTAAATGAAGTAAGATCAAGTTAATAAATATGAAACATTAATAAAAATGGCAATATTTCATTGAATTTATGTAATTTTTTAAAATAATTATGACTTAAGTTCATTCAATAAAGGTTGCATAATTCTTAGTTTTTATAAATAAATTCTGAAAATTTTGACTGAATTTTTTCATGGCTCATTTTGTTTAGGGGACATGTTGCTATCCAAAAATATCAACTATTTCATTAGATGACTAAGATTTCATATAAAAAAAATCCTGTTTTCATGGATCTCATATACAGAATAAAATGTTGTGAAAATGTAAAATTCCAAAAAAATGCTTACATTGATAAAAAGAGAGCAAAAAATGCAATAAGTCCAGAAAATTTCAAAAGATTTCAATGAAAACTAAGTGAAATTTCACAATTTTAATTTTCATATTTTTTTGTATATTAATTAGGTTTAATTTTCGTAAATCACCAGCAGCAAAAGAGTTAATAACTAAATAATAGCCAAATAACTCTAGCATTACAGATTAATTTAGAAATAACTGAAATTAACAATTAAATTAAATTTCGTCAATTTGGTTTTATGAGCAAATAACTAACTAGAAATTTTAATACTTATCTGAAAATGAAATTTATCCCAATCTAGATATGAACCAGGAACCTTTAGAATAATGCACTAACATCCTACCATTTGGATTATTGGACACCAAGGCAAATCTCCTTTTTAGATAGCTTATATAAATGAAATTTAGACAAAAACATACATGAGTTAGCTAGTTGGGAGTATAGGCTGACAAGCTACATTCCCAACCAGTTAACTCATGTAGCCTTGAGTCCTCTATAGTAAATCTGAGCAGATTATAGACTAGTAAGTTTCCTAAGCCCTAGTAGATCCCTAATAAATTTGTTTGTTATATATTATCATACTCAGCCAGTCTATATAATCTGTTCAGCTTTGCCATAGAGAGCTCAATCTAGCAATAATGATAAAAAATTAGCCTAGTAAAAATATACTTTTATGAACTATCCATCATATGTACTTAAGATGTTTTAACTAATTCAAAATTAAATTAATGAGTGAGCACAGTGTGTATAAGACTTAACAATAAAGTTATCTGAATATATCAGCCACTCAGATAAGTTTAAGTTTCTATCATATATTTGACAAAAAGCATTAATTTTTACCAAAATAGATTATTTGGGCTTATATTTTATTTTGGTCTTTTTTGACCTATTTAGCTCATTGTGGTGCTGATAAAGATAGAGCATTTTTGATTCATATATAAGAGGATAAGATGTTATGTACTTCACACTATTGCTTTAGAGATTCAGTTTGCTGAATATGATTAAATCAGAATAATGAAAAGGCCACATCATAAATTCATTAATTTTTGTAATTCTAAACAAGTTAGTAAAAGAATTTTAAACATTTTTTTTATTAATTTCTTTTTTTTTAGGAACTTTCCAAAATAACAATGCCAATTGTTTTCAATGAACCCTTGAGTTTCCTACAACGCATTTCAGAAAATTTGGAATATTCTCATTTTCTGCAGAAAGCAAATGAAAGTGATGATGCTATTGAAAGATTAGAGGTAATTATAATTAAATATTCAAATTTCTTTGAAATATACAAAACAACTACAAACCTGAAAAAAATTGCTTGCTTGTAATATGTACAAGTAGTCCTCAATTTACAATCACTCATATTCATAACACCAATGTTATCAATAAATTCTACGATTGATCAATAAACAAAAATTGACCAATCACAGAGTTTGTAAATTTTTAAACATTAACGATTGTAAACACAAAAATGATTCTTTAATGTTTAAAAATTTATATGTTACTGTAGAGGAGCTGATAAATATTAAGGAGTTTCATAATTTCATATTTTTGAAATAATCATGATTGAATGGATATAGATAATTCTGAAATATGTATAAGGATTATTCCCTTAATCAAAAAAATATATTTGTTTTAATGTCCTTTCTTCTGAATATTCAAAAAAATTAATGCAGGCATTTCCTGAGTCACCTAAGTGTATTCTTTCATGAAGCCTTATGTAAGTCAAAATATTCATACCTTATACAGAGCATACTCTACACAGTACTAAAATATTATCCTATACTATATTAGAAAGACATGGCATTAAAAATAATTATATTAAAAAATAAGTACATAAGTCATGTAGTAAAGCAGTCACTTAAACTTGAAGATCCAGATTCAAATCCAAGTCTGACAACCTCAGTTTTCAGGAGAGGCCTGATTTGAGCCAAGCTCTTTAACTAAAACTAACCCGATAAATCGCATAAACACAGGTATATGTGATAAATGATGAAATTAGAAGAAAAATGCTTATATATCTGTGTTATAGCTTTATCTACTATGATCAATATATTTTTGTTTTTAGTCAGGGAATCTTTATGTAAGTACAGGTACTTCATTTAATGTCCTACCCGTTTAACGACTGCTCGAACTTATGTCCGAGCTTACGACTTTTTTTTTTTTTATGAAAAATTTGGTTTTTTGCCCATATGTGTCGCTTACAACTTCTATTGCATGCAATTGCCTGCACTCATCGTTCCAAAAATCTGATGAAGAAAAATACTTAGTACATAATTAAGATATAAATGTCTTTGCAGCCACAAGAACTTAAGCCAGTGATTTGTTCTAAACATATATGAACAAGTTACTCGCTTACTGACCAATTCGTTTTACGACCAAGTCGTGAGAACAGAACTCGGTCATTAAGTGGGGAGTACCTGTATGGATCTACATAAGTTAGAGATTGCCTATATAATTAAATATAATACTTTGAATTTTTTATGACTAAATAAGACACTTCACATATTTATTATTTTTATTATTATTTATTTAATTTGTAATACAAATCCAAAAAATTTTGAATTTATCAATGCTGTTATTGAGATTTTAATTTCTCATATTTATTGATGATGGCTGTTTTTTTTCATTTAACAATAAAACTATAAAAGTATAATTAATTATTTTCATTATTTATTATTTTTAGTATGTCACAGCATATATGGTTTCTTCATTGTCTTCTAATTGGGAAAGGTTAGGAAAACCATTCAATCCTTTATTAGGAGAAACATATGAATTTTTCAGGTATGGCAATTTTTATAGATTTTTATTTTGTGTATTTTTATTTTGCTAATTAAATCTTTTTTATATTTTTGAAGAGAAGATATTCATTTAAAAATGGTAGGTGAACAAGTCAGTCATCATCCTCCTATTAGTGCTTTTCATGCAGAATCACCTCATTTTATTTTATTTGGCTCTATTCAACCACATCTTAAATTTTGGGGAAAATCAGTAGTAATAAATCCAGAAGGTACCATTACTTTGGAGCTTTTGAGGTAAGATTGAAAATTATAAATTATTTTTTAAACATTATATTATTTTAGAAATCCATGTGAAATTATTTTTTAAAAATATTTAAAAAATATTATTTAAAAAAATTCTTTCTTCTTAATATTTAAAAAAATTAATGCAGGCACTCCTTGAATTACCTAAGTATATCCTTTCATGAAGCCTTATGTAAGTCAAAACGTGCTTATCCTATGCAGAGCATACTCTATACAGTACTAAAATAGTATCTCATACTATACTAGAAAGACATGAGTACTACTGTATATTTTTTTTTTAAATAATAATTAATTTTTTAACTAATAACTTTTTATTCTGATTTTATATCTTATCTTAGATTGATATATTTGATACATTTGTAAATTATTATTTGGTTTTTCAAATTTTTTTAATTTTAAACAGAATTAATTATTCAATTCTATAATTTTATATTATTTATTTTGATAATCAATTATATATCTTAAAACTGATATAATTTAAATGCATATATCAAGAATGAGAAACTGCAACTGACTACAGTAAAACCTGTTTAATTTTATGTTGGTTGATTCAAAATACTCATTAATTCAAAGTAAATTATAGTCTCCAACTTAAAATCTATAGTTTTTAATTATCATTATTATGGCTAATTCAAAATATAGTTAATTTTTAGTTTGAAGCTGAATTCTATCTCAACAGTGCCTAAAATCTGCATTATTTGAAATTATTTTGTGATAAATCAGTGATTAACTAAAAATTTGGATAAAAGTTATTGCAAATATCATCTTGATTGCTAAATCAGAGAGTGATAATCAAACAGTATTGTGATTTGAGTATATTTTTCAAACATAAGACATTGCTTATTCTTCTTGGTCTTTCCCAAACATGAAAATTACATACAAAAGTTTGATTTTAATATCCCAATATGAGGGAACTATGAAATTTTTTTGCCGGATCATTATTTAATGCATTTTGATACAGTACTTTTTTGTGAGTTTGAAAAATAGCTCCATTTGTTTGTTTATTAATTTCATCTCATTCAAATAAAGTATTTCATTGTTTATTGATATACAATCAAAATTAGATCATATTCTAAAAAAATTGTTGAAATTATACATAGAATATTCAAAAGCATGGTAATAGTTTCAAATTTTAATTGTGTTAATCTGAAATCAAAATTTTAAATATAAAAATGAATGAAAATTACAAAATATAGAAATAATTTAAATTTTAATTGATTAATAATATATCTTGAAATAATGTTTGATTGTATGTATATAAAATAAATGCAATAGTTTTGAAATAATTTCAGAAGAATATTAAAAGATTTCAGAAGAGTCTTTTTATAAGTACAGTATTTGATGATTGTGAATTTATAGCTACTATACAGGATGTTTCTAAAGTCCACTGACAAACGTTCAGGGCAGGTTCTACTCATGAAAATAAATAAAAAATGTCTTATGAACATAGTGTCAGAAATGCATATTTTTCGAG
>WUQG02436302.1:0-13929 GCA_011317285.2 Androctonus mauritanicus
CCTACATCAGCACCCACTCCTCCACCACCAAATATAACCAAAACAAAAGATATCAGAAATGACGAATCCAATTATGTACATTCTAATTCCATTCCTTCAACTAGGTTATCTGAAAGTCATATGCAAAATCAATATACAGGTTAGAAAAATTATTAATAATAATAATAATTTAATAAAATAATTATTTGATTTTTAGAATTTAATATACTAAAAAAATTTTTTTTTTAGCAACCAATACAGTATCATCACTAAATATGGGAAATCATGATAGTAATTTAATGACAATTAATGGAGAGAAAAAAGATAATGTTTCTTCTCTCTTAACTTCAAACACTCCATCATTAAAAAAGGTAAATGTTTACAAATATGATTTTATTAGAATTTTTTTTATTTCAATACTCTGCAAGTTGCAGTTTCATTAGGGAACACATTTGGAGAAAATATTTCTCTTCTAGTGTATATTTAATAATAAATAAATATAGCCATCTTTATTTAGGAATTTTCAATAGAAATTCAGGTTTCAATTTTATAAAATTATTATTGTTAAATATAAAAAAATTTAAATTACAATAAATTAGTGTAACTGTGAGAAATAATGCCATTGATAATCAGCTGATATTTAGTAATATCAAATATATACAGTAAAGTTTCAACTATCAAACTTAAACAGATAAAATGATAATTAGATAATGCAGAAACTGGTAAAAACAGTGTAAATTAAATGAGAATACAATAAAAACAGGATTTTTATTTATTATAAATTATTGTATATCATATTGCACTTAATTGAAGAAAGATATATCAGCCAAGTACACTGAATAGCAAATTTTAAATACTATATGTTGTTATATATTTTGTGAAGATTTGGAAACTGGTCAAATTTCATAAAAATAAATTAATTATGACAATTAATGCAAGAAAATGATCTGTTATCAGTTGCTATTATAAAGCTTCTTGTTTAGATGAATAACATTTTAACAAGTAAGTTATCTCGAGAGTTTTCATAACAATGTAGTATTCTAGAAAATTTGGATATTAATATGGTATACCCAAAAGCAAATATAGCATCTCTCCTGACCATTAGAATTTTATTATAACTATATGTAAATGTGTATAAGCATATCTGCTCATTATGAACCAGTTGTTGCCTTCTATCATGTTCAGTGCTAATAATTGTTATTATTTCTTCAGTAAACATTTGACATCATATGTCATTTTCTTTGTTTATAGTCTTTGTCATCATCATACATTTTTATTATTCATATTTATGTTGTAAATTATATTAATGTTGTTATTGTGATGGTTGAAATATTAAAAATGTCTTTATTTTTATACAGACATCATTCTACATAATATGTTAGTGTAACTTGAGTAAAGGACTGTTCGCTCAAGTTATATTAATACATCATCATTCTAAACAATCAAGCCAATTATCTATAAACAAGCAACTTGACCACTGTTTTTATCAATCCCAGATCAAACATCAAATGAATGCACAAGTTAGGCTTAATCCATTTGGCACTGTGCCACTTCTTGTTTATCTATTTTTAAAGTTTTAAATTTTTGTTCGTTTGAACCTTTAAAAATATATTTTCCAAATTAGTTAACAAGGGAATGTGGCAGTGACTGATTTGGAAGAAATTTTGTAAGATAGTGGGGACCCATATGTTGATTCATCTGACAAAATCTTTGCTATAGATACTAATAAATTTTTTTTTAATACATTTTTAAAGTTGACTTTTCAAATAGAAATGGGCATACATTGATAATTTAGATCATTCCTATGGAAATAATCAGAGTTTGAAATTTTTGTTTTTTATATATCAATAAAAGTAATTTTTTTTAGATTTATCCAAGTAACTCTATACTTAAAATATTAAAAACCAAAGCATTTTATGCAGTTGGTTGCATAAAAATTCTTTATTTGAAGTATTTTCAGTTTGTTTAATAACCATCTTCAACAAATAATATAAGATTAGAATCCAAAATGTTTAAATTACAATTTGTGCTAAAGTTCTAAAGATTTAAAATTTTTTAGATTAAAATGAAGGATTAACATAAGATAAGATAAAATAATAACATCATGACATGTGCATTATTTTATTTTATCTTATGTTAATTTTCTGTTTTAATCTAAAAAATTTTAAATCTAGAATTTTAGTGCATAATTGTAATTCAAACATGTTGGATTTTAATTTTGTATTTTTTCGTTGAAGATGGTTATTAAACTAACTGAAAGTACTTCGAATAAAGGATTTTTATGCAACCAACTGTGTAAAGTGCTTCGGTTTGTAATATTTCAAGCAGTTTAGGATAAACAGGATAAAAGTAAAACAAAGGACACAAAGGTATTGACAAAGGAATTATCCATATAATTATAGTCTGTATACTTTTTCATTTTCAACCACTGGAAGGTGAGTATTTATTGAATAGTATTATCAATAAATACTCACCTCCCAGTGGCTACAGTAAATTTTGTTTTCTTGGTTTGGTTTATTTTTGACTTATGATTGAGAATAATTCAAGTACAGGTATCCCTCCTATAACATGATAGATAGGTTCCTAAAAACATCATGTTGTATGAAAGTGTTATATGAGACCTGGAGTCAATACAGAAAGGAGAGTTACATTCTAAAACCAATTAAAAACAAATAACTTTCTTTAATTCCACATAAGAAACTTAATTTTTATTAAGAATATTAATAACATGAAACATAAAGAAAAAAATATATAATTCCCAAAAAATAATAATATATATAAAACAAAAAGAATGAAAAAAGTATACAGCCTATGTAACATTCATTTAATAATTTTCTTTCTAACCACTGTTCATTAAAAATGATAACGTTTTTTCTTTTTAACAATATCAACTTCACTTTCTGAACATTTTTCTGCATTTAAAGTTTTGTGTACCTTCCACTTTCTTTACAAAATCTGTATCTAACCTATTACAAAATAATTGTTCCGTAACATACTCAAGAAAAATTTATAAATAAAAAGTTTTTCTTCTATTTCACATTTCTCATTGAAGAAGAAAAACTTACTTTTATCCAAGAACTGAATGTTTGGAACACAAAATATTCAATGGTCAACAATTAACTCAATTTCAAATCTAAATCGAAAATAGACTGCATATCATCATCTCACAACAAACTAGTGAAATTGCATTTTATGTGCATAATGTGTGTTCATAGTGTGAATTTATAAGAATTAATGAAAATGTTTTGTACTGTAGGAAAAAAATGTAATTTTCTAAATGTGTTAAGTAAAAACTGTGTTGCAGAAGTGCTGTGCTATGTGAGGGATACATATACATATATATAAGACATCAATTTTCTATTGAAATAATGTATTATGTGCAAGATACATTCATATGTTCTAAACCAACTAAAAAATTCAAATTTATTTAGAAATATATAGGTTTATGAATAAGAAATCTTTATTTTATTGTCACTAAACTATAATTTATTGTAATTCTTAAATATAATTAGAAAATGCACTATGAAATTATTAAAAGATATACCAAATCACTGCTTTCTACAGTAGATTATTTACAAATGTAGGAGTGAATCAAAACACTTTGAAGCAGTCCAGATAGTTTCAAAAAACATTTAATAATCAGTAAAACTGGAGTGCTTTTGGCTTACATGCCATCTTCAGCACAAGAATTATCTGGACTGCTTCAAAGTGCTTTGATTCACTCCTACATTTGTAAATGAAATTATTAACAAAACAAAAATTTTATTATTATTATTCTCATTACAATTGCTTCACTTCAACATTTGAAGTTATTGCAACTGTAGCTGAAGTTAAGATTTCTGGTTTTATATTGATGAAGTTTAACTTCATCTATTGTCATCATGAATTCATCGTCATAAATCTGAAGATAGCAAGGTAAACTATCATTTACAAGTCATGTTACCTAATAGAACAATCAGATTACTTCTAATAATTCTACAGAGTGATATATTTTATATACAGTATGCAATTATGAACTTAAAAACAGAAGAAGAAAAATAAATTTGAGAAAAATAGACATGTATATTCTATTTAAACAATATAAGTGTGAATATACTTGATATATATTGAGTTTACTGTTCCTAATTAATCAATGACATATATGTAAAACAGTGTACATCACTAAGAGTATACCAAGGACCAGTGTTAATCAACTATCTAATTTTTGCCAAGATAAGCTGGTTTTTTTCATTTGGTTACTTGTTATACTTCACAAAAATTCAGTTTTTATCAATTAAATCCAGTTTAAAGTTTTTCAATTATCAGTAATTAAAATATGTAAAAACAAATGGAAATTTTAAATTCAAGTATTTTAATATTCTTTTGCTGGTAGTTCCTACACTTAGTTATGGGAAATAATTTTCCATGCTAAGTCAAGTCATTAAGTATACTGTTATGTTTAATATTATTTTTGCTTTTTAAATATTAGTAGTAATGTGTAAGGTGTAAGAACTGTAAGATGTAAGGAATGTGTAATGTGTAATATTAGTAGTAATGTGTAAGGACAAATAATTTGAATTCATATATATCTTAAAAGTTAATTATTTACACTTAGAATAAATGAAATTGTTTGAAACTGGAAAATGTCAAGAATTTTGCTTAAATTTAATAACCCAGGGCTGGCTTAACCCAATAAGCAGATGATGTACCACATCAGGGTGTCAAAATTATCATTTTCTCAATATTATAAGGATGCTGCATAGATGTTACAAGAAAGCTGCAGTGGGGCACTGGGACATCTAGAGTCGGTTCTGTAATAGCCAATACTAAGCTAATAGAAGCAGTAAAAAATAATAAAAAATAGTTTCAAAAAATAAATACAATAGTTTGATTATTATTGCTATTAATTTATATATGTATAGTTAAAAGATATCTACATTCATGCATATTTTTTTTAACTCCTCACTAAACCATTCAATTTTGTCTGGATGACTATCATGAAAAAGATAGCAACACTATTAAAGACCCTGTATTACAATATAATCTAATATTATACAACACTGCTGGATTTAGATATTTTGTCACCTGAGGCAATATTAGAAAATGGCACCCTCTCCCCTCTTCCTTCATTGCATTAATACATAAACATACCCAATACTTTGTAATCGGGAATGTAATGACATCATTTACTTAGTCACTGAATAACATACAGAAAATATTATTCTTTTTTCAAAACAAGAAATAGTTAACAAAATACTACCAAAAAATACATTTATAATAGATATAATAAAAATGAACTCTATTTAATATAATAAATATGAACTATAATTTAACTTTTCTTGCTTCAACGAGGCAAAATCATTAATAATTGTTTATCAATTAATCAATTTGATTGGAAATGGTTTTTTTCTTTCCCTTGATAAGTATTATCCATTAGAAAAATACACCATTATGTCTTTGTAAACCAACTCTATAACATGAAATATTGTGGAGATAAATATAATTAAGCTTGTGTGTGAAACTGCAATTGCATTTTTGTGTCCACTCATAATTTTCATCGGAGACAACTCCTTCGCTTGCCTTACCCTAGATCTGGCACTATTATACAATAAACTATTTTAATAGTTAAATAATATTGCTGCTTTTATTATAATATATTAATTTAGAATTTCATTTTATTTCATGTTTTTATCAAACATACAACAAACAATTATAGAAACAATTGTACCCCATGGCCAGTGTTTTGGATGAAATTCTTTTTTGATTATAGAGAATAATATTTTACATATATTAAGCATTAAACATAATATGTAGACAATAAATCTCTTAGGATGGTGATGATAGAATAGAGGATCTGAAACAACAGTCAACAGCGGAAAGTGTAAGCTCAGAATTTAATTTAGAACAAATAAGTAAAATCAATATATATTTCTTAGATGTGAACCTTATTATCAAACAGGGCCAGTACATGAAGTATATTAAAAGTATAAAAACCAAGTAGTAAGTATATAAAAACCAACTTTCAGCTCTATAATAATATCTACATGATCCAATACCCATATAGCTATAAAAAAAGCAGAATTCTGTGCATATTTTAGGAGACTCTTCACACATTGTACAGAATTTAATGATACAGTAATTGAGTACAATACAATTCTTCAATATGGAAAAAAACCATGGGTGTGTTTGCAGATAAATGTACTGTGTTTGAAACTGTGCAGAAATTTATATATGAAATTAGCAGAATAGGTAATACTGCCCTCCATGAATTAAGCCAAGCCCAAAAGAGTAACCAATTTTTACCATTATCTTATTCACTAAGCAAAATGACAACTGTAAAATTGACTATTAACATATTAGATAGTATAAACATATTGGCTATAAAGCCAATATGTTTATACTATCTAATATTGTAGAAAAACAGTATACAAAAGAAATTCCACTGTTTATAATTTGTTAAGGAATAATAATGACCAATATGGCAAAATTCAGAAAACTAAAATGTATGCCATTCCAGTATACAAAAGATTTAGGAGTATATAAAGAATATATAGGAGTTACAAAAGATACTTACAGGAAAGAATAAGTGAGTATAATAAAATGGCAGGACTGGCAAGAATTGTATTAGCAAGTAGGTTCTATGAATATCACAGAAATAGACTGGTAAGAAACTAAAGTAATAAAACTTTGTTTTAAGCAAAAGAAAGGCAAAAATAAAAGAATCTTTTGCAATATTACAATGAAATAAATATAAGAATGTAATAAACAAACAACCAGCAGAGACTGTATCTACAATGTAGTATTATAAACAGCTTATGATAATTCTCTTTTAGTTATATATAATTTTTTATTTTGGTTAAATTAATAAGAAATATTAAAACTGACAGTATTAATTTGACTATTAAAATAGTTTATTGTATAATACAGGAGTTTCCAATTTATGATGGAATTGCATTCAAAAATTTTGATTATATTTCGAATCCAATATAAGTCAGAACAATTTTCCATAGATGCAATATTGTAAATGGAGGTTACATTCCCCAACCATCAAGAACTCAGAATATTCAATATCTTTTTAAAAAGTAGTAGAGTATAGTAATGTTGAATAAATGCTGTTTATTTTTTAAAACAAGGAAATTACAAATTTCATGCCTACTAGAACTTTATATGAGTAAAAAATAAAGAAAAAACAAAGTAAAAACAATGATGGAATGCTTAAGTTATTTCCCTATGTCCATGTTTCTAGCATCAACTACATGATAAAGCAATCTTTACTAGTTTGAAGGATGCAGGTTCAATTCTGAGTCTCTCACATTGTTTTTCAGGAAGGATTCAGGCTTGATGAACCTCATCTTTCAACCTTCTGGTTGATCCCATAGGTGTTGGATAGTCCATAGCAGTGATGTTCAATCTTTTTTACTATATGAGCTATTTTTCTATACTAAGATATTTGATGATCTACTCTGTTACATAATTCATATTCCCCAACCTGATATCTGAATATGTACAACTATGCAATTAAATGCACTCAGTCATTTCGGAGCACCCACTCTCCCAGCCCTAAAAACTTAAGAAATTAAAAACTTTATTTGTGTATTTAAAAATTTATTTATCACTTTTAATTATTTTAATGTAACAAATAAAACAAATATATTGGAATAAAATATTTATTTCTCTATTTTGGAAAACAAAACTTACAAATAACAACAGATTGATTATAAACTCATAACTTACAGTAAATGCTGGTTGATTAAAAAAAGTTAATGTGAAATTTGGCATTGTTTGGAGTTTACAATAATTTCATAGTTGGGTTGATACAAAGAAGTATCCAATCATAGGCAATCATCTAAATGATCATTTGTAATTTGGTTTCTTGATTTTTTATGATATTCACATTTGAAAAAATGGATTCTGACAAGTATGTCCATCCAAAACATGACAGAATTTTTTGCACAATATCAGTTAATATTGGAAACTTTTCACGTATATACTTCCAAGTGAAAAGAAAATTATTGATTTGACAATTTTAACGAAAAATAAATAAACAATAGTAATATATTTAAAGAGAATTAAAAAATAATACAAAATAATGATAAATAAATTATTATGTTTTCAGTTTTAATTAAATTTGCGAGGAGGAATAAACAATAGACAGACCAAAAATCACTCCGTGATCAAATGGTCGATTGCAACTGATAGGTTGAACACTGCTAATTTATAGGGATTTTAAAAATAGGCACTGCCAAAAGTATTTGTTAGTGGTTTAATTCAAACTAATCTAACCAAGTTTCTAGCAAACACAGGCATACCTCACTTTGTGGCACTTCTCAATTATAAATTATATTCCATGTTTTTGTTTTATATCTCAAGATGAAAATTATCTGCAAAATAATATTTAGAATAGGTACAAAAAACATAAATTAATACAAAGATAGATTGGACCAAGAGATATCTTGAAAAATTGAAAGTGTAAAACCTGGAATTGAATCTAGATCCTCCAAAGTGATATGCAAAGGCTTTAAAATGCAGTATCTAGCCAATTTTTCTAGGTCTAGTATACTTAATAATAGTTTAAATATGATTTTCAGGCTTTTATATGCATTATCAAATGAAAAAAGACTGTGATTCACTTTACAATGGTCATCTGGAACATAACTGCTGCAATAATGAGGCATGTCTGTATAAGCAATTATTTTTAATGCCATTTTTCAATCATTGACTAACTATTACATAATGGTATCCATTCCAGACCAACTATGAACTGCCCATAACTGTGAAAGAGCTAGTAGAATATTACAGTTGGTGAATTGATGCCTGGACCCGATCCATCAAAAATTTTTTAGAAATATGGAATCTGAATTCCATGCTTCCATGCATTTAGAATAGGATTGAATTCATACCCCATTATACTGCTTGTCTACACTGACATACAGGCACACAAATATTCAAACACTAATAGCAGCTGTGGGTATAAACAGTTTTAATAACTAACGTTTTCGGCAATACAGACAGTTGCCATCCTCAGGCTTCAAACAACCACCACAAAAAAACGGTTAGGAATTCTAGAACGAACATAAATATTTTAACATAAAAGATTTCAACACAAATCGGTTTCCTTGGAAACCAGCAATTTTTACATAGAACATATAATATGCTTTCTATTACGCAGGTTACGCATAAACCTTAAGGGGAAATTGTCCTTTCAGAAGAAATCATCCCTTGAAGCCAATCCGGATTTTGTATAAACATCCTTGGGAACGCGCGTTTTTTGACGTGCAAGATAAAATGTTTTGTAACACATAGGATTGAATGGATCAAGTCTGGAAATCTAAAAAATCTGGAGATATGAGATCCAAAATTAAATACAAATACTGCATGGTGAAATACAATACACTTTCATTCTGGCAAAAACTTGGCCATCTGATTGACTGAAATTTACATATTGATTAAAATGACATTATTTGTTGGAGACGTTTATAATATTGATATAAATTTATTTATGTTAATTATTAAACAAGATTATCAAATATAAATTTTGTATTTAATTATCTTTAGAATAATATAATTATGTAATCACCAATATTATAAAATCATTGATGGTGGCTATTGTAAGTACAAATTATTTTAAGTTAGGAACCTCCTGTATTAGATTGCATTGTAATAGTTAGAGATTAATTCTATTTGAATTTTGAAAATATTCAAAAGCTAATTTGTTTGGAATGAAGAATATTTTAAATACTCTGTCTAATAAATATATTATATGTATATTATTTTATGATTGTTTACATTTCTGTATTGGGTACTGCTGAAGATGGTCATAATATGATTGAAAACATTCCATTTAATAAAACTTGCTTTACTGCTAAGTGCATGATTTTAATAACTTTCAAGACATGTTTAATATTTCCTTTTTTATATATTTTTATGTATATATTAAATCAATATTTTATGATTTTTAAGAAATATTTTAAAGATATTTTTATCATAATAAATTTCAGAAAATGTAGCATATATTTGTTATACATATTAAAGATCTGTGTTTACATCCAAACTTTAAAAATGTTTCCTTTAATAAAACTTGTTTTACTAATGTTTAAATGCTTATATACTGTGTATACAAAGCATTTAAACATTTTTAATTTCACAGCAACATAAAAATTTCTAATCAAATCAATTAACATAGAATAAAAAATTACATATCATTCAGAAATCATTTTATCTCTGACAAAAATATAGGTTCAAATATAAAAAGCAGTTTTAAAGTCTATATAATATTTTGCTGTTCCTAAACATGAATAATCCATTTACATATCACAATATTTAAATTCAATTTTATATTAAAAACATTCAAACACTTATTTCTCTTTTACACCATATTTCATTAGATTCGTTTTCTTTGTGAGGTGATGCAATAGATTCTTCAGTACATACAATTGTTGTGGAACTTGTGGCTCCTGAAATATGTCTTATACATGAATCTGTCTGATTTGTAATATTAACAATTGGCAGACTTATTTTTCTTGTATATTTATTTGGATAAATGTTAAAACTAGGATCTTTATTTCTAGAAAATGCTGCTGAGAAACTACCTGACCTTTGTCTATGTTTTTTTTTATTTTGTTTCATAAATTCTGCCCATGTTCCTTTTACGTTAGTTAAAGGTTCAAGTTCATGACTTTCACTTGTTGGAATTGGAACTGGACAACTAGCACTTGAAGTAGACAGAGTAGATTCTGAAAGAGCATATTGAGTTTTTTCTACAGGTGTTGCAGAAGATTTACAACAATGGACGGTTGGGTAATTTAACTGTAACTGATCTTTTCTAGGTCCAGCAATACTTAGAAGTGACTGGAAAAAAAATGTTGCATACACCCAACTTATTGACATTAGCAATACAAGAAAGGTTCCTATTTGCTGATAAGCTAATATCACAGATGGAAACATAAGTACACCTGCCATAAATGATGTAAATGCTGCCATTGCAATGGGACTTCCTACTCTTGATAGAGAAAATATAACAGAAGATTCTCTGTCATCATGTGGTGATAATTTATATGCTACACCATAATGAAGAGTTAGATCAACTGCTAATCCTATAGCAACTGACACAGTAATACTTTCAAGAATATTGAGTTTCCATCCAAGTAATACCAAGGATGCAATAGTTACAATAATTATACATGCTATTGTAATAATAGCATAAATACTAATCAATAAATTAAGAGTAGTCACTAACAAAGAAATAAATGATACACCAATGGCAACCCCAATAGCAACTGAAGTACCTCTAGCAAGGCTATCCTGCAAGTCAAAAAAGTCAAGATCACTGATGAACCATCCATTTTTAATTCCTTCAGGTGCTGTTTTCATAATTTTTGTAACCCAAGAATCTACACTTGTTTTGAATTTATACATATCATTGAATGAGACAGAATAAGTAAAAGCACTATTAGATTCTACAACTATTGCTTTAATTTCACCAGTATCTTTTGAAAGACGAGGCAAGAGTGCTTCATTTATATATCTTTCTTTTCCTCGAAAATTTAGTCTCATAGCTTCTTTTACACATTTATTGAATACTTCTTCTTTGTATGGAAACTTTGATGTTTTACAACATGGAGTCTGATCCCTATCTGACATATCAATACATCTCCTTTTCATCCATTTTTTAAAATGTTCTATAAAACAAATTGAAGAATGATAGGGAGAAGGTTGATAAAAGCTCTGATTTCTTAATTGTTTACAAAATGATAGAAACCATCTCTGGGAACTTGGAGCAGCAATATTAAAAGAAGGATCAAACACTAAATGACCCTTATCAAATGGATTCAGATAGTTACCATTATCAATTGGTAATACTCCCCAAACAATAATAATAGATAATCTATGAAGTAACTGTTCTTTTTCTCTTTCAAACCTGAAGAGATTTTTCAATGTTAAATCATATTTTTCAAAAGGATGATTATCACTAAATATCTGGAATTCTTTTGAATCTGGAAGACTAAGACTAGGATAATAAAAAACTACAACTGTCCCTCCAATAGCAAGAGAACCAAATAAAAATAACCAAAATAATCTTGGTTTAATAATCAAACAAGGAAGAATTTTTTCAAAAAATACTCTTGCTGAATCAGTGAAGCTGTAATGTAGCTTCCACATTGTATTACATACTGATGAACAGCACCAAAATCTTTGAAACTGTGGAAGGTAAATACCAAATGGTGGTATACAAAGGCAACAAGAAGAAGAACACCATTTTTCTGCAATTACAATTGATGCAGGTATCCAAGTAATTGTAAAAAGAAAATTGGCAAGAACTGCAGTTCCAGCAAATATGCTATAATAAAGAAAAAAATTTATTTTAATATAAAATAAAATTAACAATAAAATAATTTTTATTTCATAATTACATCAAGAAAATCATATATATATTTTTTTTATTGCTTTATTAATTTTATTTAGTTGAAATTTAAATATTTAAATAAGAAAATTTCATATTAAAATTTATTTTACAAAAATTATTTAGCTTTTAATTTGGTTATTTATTTATTAATAATTATTTTAAGAAATTAATATAATATTAATTAGAATGGGAGAAAATATTAAGTTATAGAGTACTATAAAGAATAGAGCATGGAGTAATAGTCCTCAAGGCTGGTTTGTTCCTAAGCAAAAAAAAGTTCAAAATGGATATTATATAATAAATTCAATGACTGCTTGATAAAAAACACAGTTAGACAACAAAGCAAATAATATATCTACTTATTTTGACCATCATCTGAGATTTCTGATATCATTGTTATTTGCAAATTTATTTGTATTGATGTATTTAAGTATAAGTGAATTTATCCTTTCAGATATATACATGGTTGAATCCTGGCTCTAAGGATGAAAATAACAAACACACATTGCAAATGCACATGTGTGTTTGTAGATGGTGCATAGTGCCAGCCATATGTGTTCCTAGTAGTGAAAAGGAAGTTGTATTGTGCAATTGTTGTTGGAAACAGGTATCTTGAAAGAAGAAAAAGTATTCATAGTTGAATATTATTTCCACTCATATGGAAGTGATTGTAAAGAGGGACTGAGTTTGAAAAAGATTTCAGAACAATTCTGAGATAGATTTAATAAGATGGTAACCAAGTAACACAATTATGCTGTCTATTGTTATGAAATTTCACTGTACTGGTAGTGTGCTGTGTCAACAGAAGGTGGAAGTCAGATCAATCAGTAATTGTTTTGATAAATAAGAATCAAGCATATGTTGAAAAGATTTGTTGTGCAAAGGGCCTTCACATGAATAGACAGTGGTATCAACAGGATGGGGCAACCAGCCATACAACTCAAAAATCTCTAGCCATTCTGCAGGAAAACTTTCTGGGACAAATCATTTCACATGATACTGATTTCCCATATTGGTTCCATTCTCCTGATTTACACCAGTGCGGCCACATCCTCCACCTCCTAGCAATGCCACTGTCCTCATGCACATGGAAGTTCAAGTGTATTGTTTCTGAGGAGTGTTATATCTCTTACCAACTCCTATTGAATTCACTTTTCAGGTTGTTTCAAGATCTATCTTACAAAAGAGAATTGTATTTTTTAGAATATTTGATTTACCAGGAAGTTTCAACTGCGAAGATCTGCCAAGAACTTTGCCTGCATTATGTGAGCAAATCATCTCCTTTTGCAGGAGTCTGCAACAACTATTCTCTGTTCTGGAATATATTTGAGAATCTGCATGAATGTTATGAACATTTTCTACAACAAGACGGCAACAAGATATTACGCACAACATGATAAATGAACATACTAATAGTGTGTATGGTAATTTCTTTTAGGAGAAATAAACTAACAGATGACAATAATGATAATATTGTTCATCTTTTCATTTCAGTACAGGTAGTTCTCGACTTACGACCATTCGACTTTACGACCACAATCGTAAAGTCGAATATGAAGTCGATAATG
>WUQG02436313.1:0-37055 GCA_011317285.2 Androctonus mauritanicus
CTCGACCTCGATTTCGGTTCGAATACCTTTTCCAATGTATTCCAAGCATCTTCAGCGGATATGCACTCCATAATGTGATATTGACATTCTTTAGCGACACCCAAAGCGATTGTTGAATGAGCACGGGCCCTTCGTTGAGAGAATTTCTCTTTGTCTCTGGACTCGCATTCGCATCATGCTCGACTGCCGTCCCGTCAATAAATGACTGTAAGCCTCTGTCATAGAGCAACATTTTCATGTTATATGTCCACGAGGTATAATTTGAACCATCGAGTTTTTCAAATGACGAAGTAGTAATAGTTTCAGCCATTGTACATCCTTACAATTTATCAAGCAAACGGATCAGTCAGTTTTTAAAAAATGTCTATCTTTCTTCAACTGCTTTTTAGCTCTACTCGACCAGACACCCGCCACTCGAAACGAAAGAGAATAAATTGGCGTTACTCACAGTTTTGTTTTATTCAGTCCACGGTCTTCTTCCTGGGCCCATAACCATGTTGCCGCAGTTATTATAATAGGAAACTGTTTACTCGATAAATTATTATAATACATGAGTTAAATTTCTTACTTAGAAGCACGCCATTTTTCGCTATAATCTCATTCACAGAAAACAGACGGCAAAAAAAAAAAAAAATTGTTTACTCTCGTCTGCGGTGCAACCAGCAACAGAAATTATTTTATTTGTTCGTTCGAAAACGTTTATAAAATTGATTTATAGTGGCTAATCAATCTTAGATTATTGAAATTAAAGCTTAATAATAATCGTATTAAACTCGATTACGTTCTTTCGTTAAGGGCAGCCTATTAAGGAAGAAGTTAAACGTGATGGTTAGAAGATGCGCTATCAAGAATAATAGAAAAATGCTGGAATATATTATTCTTTGTTAATAGACGATTTAATAAATTATTGTGACATACAGTGTCATCGAATATCGATTTTAAATAATAAATATAGCAATTATAGCAATAAGAATGTATATTATATAAAAACATATTTGAACTTATCTTTATTATGGATACCTATACTCGCGAGACATGGAATATTGATTTCTCCATATCTCAAAAGTATTTCCTTCTATCGTTACAGGTAACGCAGTAAACAGAGTAACTTTGTTGGAAAAGTATATATTTTAAATCGATCCCATCAAATTATATTAATCAGACGAAGTTTGTTGTTCCATCTATCTTTCTGCTGTTTCTAAAATAGCATACACAATTAAATTGCAAAGAAAATTAAATTAAATGACTTTCATTACAGTAAAGACAATTTGTATACAGTTTAAAGTCTAAGTTAATTTTAGTTTCAAACGTTTTATAATGTCTTGAACGGAATGCAAAATGATGCCTTTCCTGCAAATTTTAATAATACGATTATTAATTTTGCTTATTTTATATTAATCAAATTTAATTCTATTTGGATTTATTTAGAGATATATTTTTTATAAATATTTTCATAAAAAAATTAATTAAGTTTGGCATAGTTAGAATTAAAGGAATGGATAAAACAAATATTGTAATTAAGAATATTTTTTCTAACTCAAACTTGTTTGAAGAATAGTTGAATTCTGCGAATAATTTTGAATAATTCATGAAATTTTTATTTAAACTTTTGTAAAAATGCATATATAAAATTTTTATAAATTTTTTAAATAAAATAAAATAGAAAGTGAAATTTAAAGCATAAACTGATGAAATGAAAAACATAGATTTAAAAAAGTAGGATATTGCATCGCATCAGTTTTATTTTCTTAATCCCTAGATCCAAGTGATGAAAATATATAGTGTAACTGAAACGCCAACAATTTAAACCTCAGAAAAATGAAGACTATTTGATACATTTTAAAGAGTTTTTCGTCTTAAGAATGTTTAAAAACTTAGATCAATTATGGACAATAATGAGAAAATAAAGATAGATACTGAGATAAACTGAAAAAAACTATTACTGCAACTAAACAAATATCCAATGTTTTTCAATCAAATAAGAAGATATAATAAAATTTATAATAATTTACTTTGGTAAGTTTTAATTTTCCAGTTTATAAACTCTAAAATGATTCATTTCTAAAGTAAAAAATATACAGTGGACTCGCGTTTTTACCAAGCTCAGTTTACCAACTACAGGTTTTTACTATTGAGTTGGTCCGAAAAAGTTCCTAATGTTAATTAATGTTATTCCCATTTAGGAACTTTTTTGGGGGTCCGTACGAGTTGATAAAATCGAGTATCCACTGTATTTTAATTTATTTACGTTTTAATTGTAACTTGCAGAAACTAACTTAAATCTAATCAGGATAGCATTTATAATAATAAAACTAATTTATAGATGCTTTTAAGATATATTTTGTCCATATATTCCAAAATATTGTTGAACATATGCATTGAAAAACGATAATGAACTTTACATGGAAAAATCATGCCGAGTCATATGCTATTACTCCAATTGTGAAAATCGATGCCCTATAGTGTCGTTTGAATTGGATGTTCATTAATATCAAAATATCCAACAAATTTAGTTTCATTATGTAATATTTGAGAACTTTAAATTACGTTTAGAATAATCTCAATGCTAAACTGCAAAGATGGATTTTTACTATGAATTCATTTACAGACCATGGAAACTTCAATGGTAGACTATAAAAATATCTCATTCCACTGAAAGTTAATATCTGGAGCGTGAACTGTGTAAATATTGTAAACTCGATTTTAAGGATTTGAGAAAAAATGCAGACTCACCATCTAAATGTGACAATTGATTTTATGAAAGATGCATAGAATCTCAAAATCTGCGAGAAGAAAAGTCGCATTACATAAAAATAAAGTGAAGATATTTTTTTTTAAACCAGACAGACTATCTACTCACATATTTCCTTTATACATTAAGTTATTGAATTCCATATTCTTATACAGAAAATTTTATTCTAAATATATGACTACGGTAAACTCTGCGAAATAACATGTATATTATTTCATTTAAATTTTTACAGATAAGTCTGATATTTCAAAATATATTTATGCGCTAATAAATTATTATATTTGGTAAAAAATATTTGTAAAAAAATGTATTTTCTCTTTATTTAAGCAGAAAATAAAGGAAGATAAAGTGTTGTTTTCGCACAATGTTGCAGTTTTATTTTTCCTTATTTTCTAATTAACTAAAGAAAAAAATCCATTAATTTTTTAATATTATTATTTTTAATTAATTTATTATGTCATATATATATATATATCTTATCTAAAATTCAAGCATTGTGTATTATATATATATATTTATTATAACAATGTTTGAATTTTATAATAGGGCATCTAGTTAATAAGGAAATTTATACTAAGGTAATTAGGCATAATATTCCATTCATTTTAGTTATACAGTATTATTATTATTAAACTTGTATATTTTCCTGTAATGGAAAAGTTTGCCTAAATTTGAATCTTTTCCTGTAACGATTTTGTCAGAAATTTCAATTATAATATAACAAAAATATCTTCAGCACAATATATTAACATTCTTAAAATTGTTAGAAACGCTAATTACAGTTTTTCATTATCTTAAAAATCTTGTTGTATCTGCAAACGTTTACGCGTAAAATACAATCATAATATATTATATAAAATTAATTTTTGATATTGGAGAATTAGCGATAAATTACCCATATGATAACGTAGGAGAATTTTATCTTATCGCTATTATTATATGTTGTTAGGCAAAATATTTTAATGTTATTTTAGTGAATTTTTTCACGCTTTTTTTAATGTAGAATGCTTTATATTATTAATATTTTTAGTCTAATTTAAATATTTCACAATATTTATAATAATTTTGACTAAAAGTTCGATTTCGTTGCATGATCATATTATCGAAGGCTTTTGATTTATTTTAATTTTATCACACAAAAAATATAGAATAAATTTGATGCATACAATATACTCCTATTCATTCGATATATCACTAAACAAATAAGAAGTTTAAACTATAAGCCTTAAAATAAATATAATATATGCCAATGGCTATCAAGATGATGATAAATAAATAAATTAGAAACTAAAAAGTGTATGCATAAACATCAAAAATAGTTATTTAAACCAAAGCCTCGAAAAAAGGGGTTCTCTATAAAATTTAAATTTTACTACATAATCAATATTATAAGTGGAAATTTGGAAATTTTATGGTTCACTCGCATTTAAGGATGAATAAAATAAAAAAATTTAAACATATCAATGATGGCAATATTCGAAATATAAATTAATAATCCTGACTTTGTTAAATAATTTATCTAAAGTAAACTTATCGTAAACAATATTTGTGTTTGTTGTTTTCTGTAGGCTATAAACTTAAGCCATTCCCATAGCATTCGTCATAAAAAATTTCTTAACTTAATTTAAATATGCAAAACAGTTATTTCGAAAAAGTTTTTTTAGAATTTTCATTTGAATTTAAGCAATGTAGAAAATAAGCCTGCTAATCTGTGTTTTTTTTATCAGAAAATTATTAAATTATTTATTTTATTAAAATTTTATAAGATAACTCTGATATTTAGATGTTGCTACGAGAATATTATTGTTTTGACAAAGACATTGGCAGCAATTATTTGATTAGCGAAATTTTGAAATCGTTATGTTTAAAAATTCTAATATGTATACCATTTTCAGCTGTATCAAAATTTGTTTGTTTGTTTATATAGTATCGTTTAATAATGTCATAAAATTAATTCTTAAAACGTATCAGATTCATATAGGCCCTAATTACTGAAAAAAACAAACACGATTTGGATATAGGATAAAAGAGTGGGATGTAGCGTCTTAAACTGAACTCATTATAAACCGGGATCATTATGAAAATTTAATCAAAATTTACTTAAAGTAGCATCAGCTTTGCATAAAACGAGCTATGTCTCGAACATCTCAAGACACAGTAGTTCTTACTACAAAAATAAAAATTAAAGTCAAATAGGTTTCTTCATTAATATACGAATTGTATAACAGTGAAATTTTGAAGAAACATCCAGCCCAACTGATATAACCACTCCAATTTTATATCGTGATAAGTTTAAGATTTTCCCTGGAGTAGCGTAAAAATCAATATTATATTTCGTAGGCGTGGTAAAGTTACTTATATTTTCGAATTTTGTCACTCGTGATTTCCTTCTTTAGTAAAACGCGTACATAAACTAATATGAATATTTTTCTCTCATTTCTAGAAACCGTGTTTGAGTTATTGCCATAAATAAGGCATTCGAAGCGGCGCAAAATGGAAAGTAACGCGTATTCAAGGACTGTTCTGCTCGGGACAATGATAAAATAATTTTCTCTTATTTTATAATAACGACACTCCCGAAAGTAATAATTTTTTCATACCTTATACAAATATAGCGTGCGAAACATTTTAATCCATACCTTTCTGCAGAATTCGGTATATATGCTAATAAGGAAAGGAACGCATTAAACGATTCATTTGAAAAATATATAGTTTCTTTAAACAATTTTAAACAAAGTAAAAAATGAGTCTAAGCTACTGTTAAAATTTAAAATTGCAATTTTATTATTTACAAGTTAAAGAATTAAATATTCCACGCATTCAGATATTAAAAGTTTTATTGTCTCAAAGTTTCTAACTAGTGTAATATTTATGGATTTAAAGAATTTATATACGCGAAAATATTTTGAATCGAACACATTAGGAAACGTAATTTTTGCCAAATTATACTGAACTGTATGAAAATACACGAAAAATTGTTTTAACCAATAAATTATGATCAGTCGTTTAACAAATTCACAAAAATTCTTTGAATAAACAGAAAAATTTCATTCTTTCACTAGCTAATTATCCATTCAAATGAAAAATTAATTTATATAGTGCTTATCACATTTATATTTAATTTATAAAAATATTTTAGTGAAAACATTTTTATATATTTAGCTCTGCATTATAAAGTTTCTTTCCCTCCCTTAATATCAGAATTTCCGTAAAGTATTATAAACATAATGATAAAGTTTTATTTATTTAAATTTATATCATATATACTAGATTTAGTTTAGTAATTTTTTCAGCGGGTGAAAAAAATTATTATAAAGTACTGTCTATTAAAATCTAATGTTATTAAAAATTTATTACATCAAGCGAGTATCGATACGTTAACTTATAACACCATCCGAAAAAAGTTATTAGATTTTTATAAGCTTATCGAAAAATTAATATAATTCGTGATATATAAACAAAAATTTTAAAGTCGGCGTGAAAACTGATTTAAGATATATCACTAAATCATAAATTATTTAAAGTTTGATCCAACGTAATATTGTCTGCCAAATAAACTTACGTAAACAACAATATTTTCAGAAGAAATCCAGTAGTTACGACTTTGAAAACTTTTAAAATATAGGATTGAAAATATAATTTTCTGAAGCGTGCTTTATGAAAATATTATAGAAAATAGATTAAATAGAGGATTAGAATTATTTATCATTTTTATAAAAATGAAATCTCAGATTGAAAAGAAAAGACTATAAATTTTTATAGGCTATCCATAAAAATTTCATTTTTGATCCTTTATCGGTCGAAAGACTATTACTATTAGTTTTCAATAATTGATGAATTATTATCGTCGACTAAGTTCGCCATGAAATTGAAATATGAATAAGAAATCAGGTTTTTCCGGATTCCCCTGAAATAATTCGAACCACGGGACTTACAAATTTTGTCTCACTGAAAAGAAAAATATCCGGAACTTTCCCTATTAAAATAATGTGTGACAAAACGCAGTCTTTAATCAACAAATTTAATCGTTTCAATTTAAAATTATGAAAACAAACTTAATGATAAAGAAAGGAATAAAATGTCATTTTAAAAATCATAATTTTTCAATCAGTATTTTTGAAATTTAAGGCATTTGAAAATTAAAAATTAATAAAATATGAATATGAATACCGTATAATATATGAAATAAATTCGAATTAACTGTAAATAAAAATGAAAATCTCAAAAAATTGAACGAAATCTCATCTAAGAAAGCTAGAATATCATTTTTTTTTCTTTTATCTATTATAAATTGTGGGTTACTTCTTTCTACAATTAATAATGCTTATCCATTTTTTTTTTTTTTTTTTTGTAGGAGGTGCTTGTTTTCGTAGATTGATAAACTATTATTACGATATTTGGAATCTTAGATACTTAAACGTTTTTTATTGTATAATTTATTATTTAGTTTTCATAGATGTTCGGTTGTGATATCGAAATGTGAGTTAAACCAGAAAAAAATAATAATACGTAATAATAATGAACAACGACAAATTTGTTGTATCCGGATACGGATCCATAGCTTTACACTATAGAAATCAAAGTTGTGTCGAAACTGTAAATGAATTACAGTAATTTTAAAACTGAGTCGAAAGTTGCATTTTTCAAAAGTTATTATGGTTCACAGTTTTCTTTCTCATAACCGAAAGTAAAATACTTGGTTTAAATAAAACATTTTTGGAGTCCAGAAAAATTTTTTCAATTTTATATGGCGATATTATTGTTCACCATAATAAATTGATACGACTGATTCATATTCAAAATGTTTTTTTAAATATTTTATTCTAATTCAAAACTAAAGCTTTCCATTCCAAATAGTGATATTTCTTCTATCGAACTTTTTCTATCCAGTTTTAAAAATATCAACAAATATAATATTAACATGTTTTAAGAACAGTTTACAATATGATATTAAAGCAGAATAATCACTATATTTTATATTTCATAGTTATTTTTATCGCTTCTATAATTTTTTTCATTCCCTATTCCTTATAATTACATATTATCAAACGTATAAACAACTATTTTGTGATTCTGTTCGATTATTAATTCATATAGATCCTGAGTATAATCTTATACAGGAAATTATCTGTTTATTAGTACGAAATACTTTTGGCCGAAGATAGTATGTCAGCTTCAGCTATAACACCTTTATTTTAAACAGGAACACGGGATTATCGTCATCTTTTGTAGCTGACTATGCGTTTCAGCATAGGATGAAAAACAGCCAATTGTCTTAATAATTAATCCACATTATAAATAATATATGAATTTATCTCTGTTTATAATAATATTTACATATTATCGATATATGAATACAGTATTTATATTAAATTAAATAAATTAAAAAGATATATATATATAATATTTAAAGTCTTTTTTATATATTACTTTATTTATTCAAAAGTAAATAAATTAGTTAAAGTAATAAATAAGAAGTTAAAATAAGTTATTCGAAGGTAAGTAGTCAAGATATTATATATAAAATACTTAATATGTTACATAAGTTATCTTGAGAAAAACAATACGATTAACATAATTCAAAATTTTATTATTAGAGAGAAGAAAAGAGAGAGACGAATTATCAAGAAAGTGTGATATATATCGAGCCATACATTGCTTGATATATATGAATGATAAATTGAATGATATTGTACTATGAACCATATGATGATATATTCCGCTCCTTGGTTATAACGCGGATTTCCGAGTAGCGATCCGACCCGCGTTATATGACAACCGCGCAATAACCGAATCTCTTTCGAAGGAATGGCGAAAGGAAGAAACTTTATCCGAATCCGGAAAGACCGTATTTATTAAAATTTTTATAAGCGTGTCCAAAATCGGGAATATTTGGCAGACACGATCTAAAGCCATACTTAATTTCTGAGAATTTCGAATTCTTGTTTATGCATTTCGCAATTATCAGGAATATTCTAGATAGGAATATTATCGAGACTGCCAAGTAATAATTTTAGAGTCGCTCAAGATTCTATGCATAATTTCATATAACCATGTGAGGTCACAATGATGTATGACGCCAACATGACGTAAATTAGATGGAGTAACGATTTCGTAACCATAAAATGATGTCATAATGAATACTTAAATATAAAGCGGATTTCGTTTTCGCGCATATAAATATATACATAAAGAAGCGAAAAATTATATGTCACAAATGACCGGGCGACTCAGGCCATCTAATTACTACATATTTAAAGTAGTAAATATGTTTATAATGTTTTACACTTTCCAACTAATTCATTAATTAATAATCGATTACATAAACATTTAATAAGTTTTGCCTACTAACTATTGATATATACGGTTGTTACTATATCATGCGCTACGTTATTATTGCGGGATGTACTGGAACTACGTTTCGGTACCTTTTACCTATTATCTTATCATTAAGTCTTAATTTTCAATTTTAAAAATAGATCAAAAATCATCAGATTTGATTTTCGCTACCATTATATTATTAGAAAAACAGCGCTGATTAAATCTATCGTTTGACATGTTCCAACCTGATAATTGTATGTTACTCACGTTGGTGATATCAATCATTTTCTTCCATTATTTGTAGCGTATTTATACAGCTTAAAGTATGTTATTTTGTTATGTATTAGAGTAGATGATAGAATAGGTAAATTTGAATCAATTTTACTGATAGATAAAAGAATACAGAATACTTTTCTCTTTTTTTTACCTCTTTTCCTTTACATAATGTATGTAACAGTACTGTATATTACATATAAATCAATATATAATTATAGTCATAAAACTTTTAAATATAGATACATTAAATATTGAAAATGGTCTTCTACTTAAACATATTATCTACTTATGTAACTCGAAAAGATGGAGAGATAAAACGCAAAAAATAAGAATTTTATGTAAATATTTTATTATAAATTTTATCTATTTTATATTAATAAATAGTTTAAATTTTTGAAAACATAAATTGGTAGAGTTGTATTGTTGATACAAGTATAATAGATTTAAAGTATATTGAACTCAATCTTTAACTTTTAATCCCATTTTAAAATTTAACTTTTAAAAGCTTAAAGAAGCATTTTCTTAACCATCCAATTTAGCTATCTTAAATATTAATTTACGTCTTATTAAATAATTTGACATTTTCTCTGAAGATTACAATACAGTTTGGTAAACAATTTATCTCTTTTACAATATTTGATTTATTTTTCTCATTATCATTTTCGCATTCTTTCTTTTTTAATTTTACTGTCATAATCAGAAAGTTATTTTTTAATGAAATATATTTGAGTTTATATAATTTAAAAAAATAATAATAATTAAACATTAATTTCATTGAAAAATAATAATCAAAAAATTTAACAAGTTTTAATGTAGATATATCATAGTAGTAAATAGTAAAACTTACTACTATGATATATCTAGGTGTAAATAAACTGCGCGGTTGAATAAGGTAGAAGTATCTGGCGAAAGAAGAAAACTAAGCGAGTAAACACGGTTACAAATATCAAAATTTATTTGGAATAATGTAGGAGGGGGTAATATAGTAGTATCCCTCTCCCGATTCAAAATAAGAAGAATAAGAATGTGGAGATGGTATCTTGACCCTGAAGAATTTCTCCCTCTTAAAAGCTTTTAAAATTCTCAAAAAATAACTATCTAGATATTTTTGACTTAATACACATAATCATTTAACAACTTTTTTGCTGCCAAGGCCGGATCTTTTCTAAAAAATAAAAAAGTGGCAATATTTTTTTTCTATTTAGAGTATAAAGAATTTCCTAGCCAATTCTTTCGATTTCTTTTATGTACTCTTTCGGCTGTAAAATTCATTTCTTTTCTAACTTAGTTTGGCTGGCTTTCGGTCCTCAGATCCACCAATCAAATTTCTTTTCCTTGGGGAAATCTAAAATATTCCAAGGTTACTAAGCTATTCTGCACTTAAGAACATAAAAAAGAGAATTTCTTTAGCTTACGGTTTAAATTTTCATATTAACGAATGCCGTGTGAGCATCAAAACGGAAAAATGTAAGTTATAGTATCTATCCAAAGGAAATTGAATTATATTACTCTAAAACGACTCCATTATACCGGAGAGCGCTTTTATTTCTACTTTCTACTAGACCCTTGGACAAATAATATTTAAAGTAGAAACGATTTTAGTAACGGTGATTTAAATGATTAAAAAGCTATTCGTTTAAATATATCATAGAAACTTCCTTTTAGAAATGTCATTTTAATAAGAATAAACATTTTTATTATTATTATCGAACTCTTTCCGTGTATAAACCGATGTCGCTTAAGAGGAAATTAAATCTGTTCGATTTTATAATTTTTTTTCTTTAAATCACTCTTCATTCTTCTACTTGTTAAGAAAGAAAATTCGGCATTTTTTTGCTTTTTTTAAACTTAACCCGAAACTTTATTTGCATTTCTCTATTTATTTTAAGCAACTCGCCAGTTTAATTAGCTATAATTAGAATTTAATGAGGAAATTACCGTTAAAAAAAGATTTAAACTACCTATAGACTCAATTAGGATACCATTTTATTTAATGGTTAATTGATTTTAATTTTTGTGGTTTGTGTGACTTATTTATTTTGATCGAAAACAAACTTTTTTTTTTAACTATAATTATATATATAAATAAATTAGCCGATGTATAACCTACTAAGGAAAACTGTAAACACATAAAATTATTATTTTTTTGGCCAATTTCAATAAAACGATTTTAATAATATATTTTGTTTTTATTATTCCGCTACATGCAACCGTCAAAATATGGCACGACGTAATAATGTCACCTCGTGACAGGATAAATTAGTCATAGAATTTTATATAGAGTTTACTGTAGTTCTAACACGTTGTTTGATAAAAAGTTTTCAAAAATAAAAAGTAACACAGAAAATTTCGATCCTAAAAAAACCTATTCTAGTTGGTAATCTCGATTACATAATCGATTTTTATAGAAAAACTTTTACCGAACGCATAAAAATCTGTTCAAAATTTATAGGTAATAAAAAATTAATCGAAAATAACAGAATTTACATCGAAATTATTATTTCGAAAATAATCGCCAAAAATTTGTCAATAAATATATAAAAAGTAAACGGAAAATCGATTGTAATTTATAACATCGAAATATCTTTTTTTTCTCGAAAATATAAACGCATTTATTTTTATTTTTCGTTTTTAATAAATGGCAACAAACCGAAGAATTTTCCAATTTCTAAAATAAAAGGATTTTTGGGATTTATACAATTAGAAACGCTTTTAGAGAGAGTTTTCCAGGGTTTCTGTTTAAGTAAAAATGAATTGCGAAAAGCCCCAATTAAAATGGAAATCGGCAAACTAAGTCACTGAAAAATTAATGCCTTCGATGTTCCTCCATGTTCGTCACTTTAATAGAAATAACGCTTAATGCTGCTAAACGAATCTATTTTAAAATAATTTTCAGAATTAAGCAAACATTTTTAAAGAAGAAGTTAAATATTATACTTTTAAAATATTTAACTCTTTTTTTAAATATTTACTCACTTTTTTTATATTTATCTGTCGATGATTGATTCATAACCTGCCTAAATAATAAATAATAACAGGATATGGCCGTCGATCTGTAGAAAGTATTCATTGATACACACACATTTTTTTCATTTTACAATTTTGTTCAATAAACAAAATAAAAAAATCATTCGATCCGTTTTTAAATGAGTTAAACACCGATAGAAATATTATAAAAGATAAAAAAGTAGGTTAAAAAATAATAATTTTAATTAATTCTTTGGCCATAAATATTAGCGCAGATACAAACGAAGTAACTTTTGTCAATTTTACAGAATAATTCAAATATTAAAGAAAATATTGTTAAAAAAAATTATTTATTTCGATGATTTTACTCCTAACTGTTGAATGCGTTTTTATAAAACGCAAACGTTTGTTATAAAAGTTATTCTTTCTACGCTAGTTAAATATTTACTTATAAATATTCGAAGTAAAACTTAATAATGTTAGAAAAAATTCTTTAAGTTTCTGAACTTTTCACAAAAAATAATTATTACGAGAGTTTTAAGCTTTATTACACTTTTTCGCCAATCGCTAATGAATATAAAAAAGTTTAAATACTTCGATTATAATAAATATAACTGTTTACTTTAGTAAGCGTTAACAATATTAAATAGTTCTTAAAAGTTTTAAAACTAATAATGTAAAAATTATAAGTATGGGTCGCACCATGAACCGGTACAGTTCTATATAAAAACGAAGGTTTCCAGAGCTTAAAATATTTTGGTTCGCTTTTCGGTTAGAGTATATAGTAAAAGTATAAACTGAATTGCCAAGTATAAAAATGCACTTTAAAAATTCGGAAAAAAAGACAGTTTAACATAGAATTTTTTTTTATTCAAATAAAATTAGGACCCGCAAATATAATTTTGGTAATAGAGAAAAGATTTAAAACAGAAAATTTCGCCGAAGTTAAGTATAAAAATAGAGAGTAAGTTAAGTTGTGACCTACCAATAGGAGCTTTCGCTGAGCTTGTTGTGTTCTTACTGTATTGCTTTGCCAATTTCAGTCTCAATAAAAGCCAAATGTTATATTACTGCGCACGCTACAATATTATCATAATCGCAACTAGCCGGACTGGTGAGAGGAAGAGAGTCTTTGACGTCATATCTGCTTCTGCCAATCAGTAAACAAAAGAGTAGCGGGACGTCGATTCGAACGCGTTTCTTTATCCTATGGCATTACTAAAAAAACAATTTTGCGGAGGAGGGCAACGTGGAAGAAAAACGGCGTCATAACAGTCACTCAGATGTATCGCTTTAATTTGATTCGATTACTCTTCCCTGTAGCCATCCCAATAATCAATTTATAAAATGGTAAATAATGAATTTGTTTCGGCCATTTCAATTACGAATTAAGTAAATAAACTTTTCCTTTATTGGACTCCAACTATTTTAATTTTCTCGAGTGTAATAAATACTTTTTCCATAGCTGGAAGAATCTACATAAACTACATATTATAATACTCGAAGGAACTTCAATTGATACTTTCATCTGAATAAATAAATCGTAAATAAGCTCGATTTTTTATTATTTTTTTTAATATGTGAAACTGGCAGTCGTATCCTCTCCGTATCGTTTCATAATTCGCTTCGGTTATGTTAATTCGAGTTATAAAAACTTTAAATAACATTTTAATTCTGCAGTCGACAAAATGTGCTTTAAATAATTTATTAGGAATTTAATTCGACTTTGTATGTGGCGGAGATGAATATTTAATTAATTATGTCATTATAAGAGTTATCATTTTGAGTTTCTGGCCAAAAAAAAAAGAATATATAACTTATATATCGCGTGTTATACATAATTCTGATTGTAAAATGAACATTTGATCGAATTACGATTGACATAAAATAACTATATTAATATTTATTATTGAAAAGTGAATAACTTGTTTGAATAACAAGATATGATTGTTACCTAAAAACTATGTTAATATTACTAGTATGACGTGGACGAGTTACATGTCAGAAACAAATGATTCCCATTGGGAATTAATAGTACGTGTTTCAATTTTAGATTCACCATTGGTATTCTGTTTTATTTCTGGAACAAGAAATGAATTTAACTCTCCAATATTATGCTAAAATAACGTAAAACTATGGTGTTTGGTTCTCTCAGATACAATGCTAAAATATCGGAAAACCTAAGTTTATATTTTCATTCATAACGTTATATTATTAAAGAGCGTATTATTATCGATTAAGTTGTTTTGTTTCTTTTTAATAGAATTTGATATTTTATACTAGAAAATTGAACTTTGATCGTTGTCGATAATGTCACGAATTATTAAACTTAAAAGTAATGTTTAACAAAATTATACGCTAGGCCTATCTAATGGGTAATTTTACATCGGGCTCTGGCCTTCGTGTTTAGTTAAATTGAAAAAGTAAAATATAAAACATGAAAACATATCTGTAATTTATAGCATTAATAGGCTGGAATGAAACGAAGAAGTTTTTTTTTTTTTTGATAAAATCGAAACTTCGCGCATTTTACCGGTTTTCAAAAAATATCGTGATTCGAATAAAATGTTTGAAGAGGGACAAATTATCGTTGTTTTTAAACTTATCCTGTTCTGGGAATATGTTTAACCAAAATAAGATGGTTGACTCTATTCGGTGCTAAAGGTACTTTCCAAAGGTGTGGAATCGATACTTTGTATCTTATACTACGTCTGATATCTGAAGCGGTAGCATTTGTAAGAGCCGATTACCCCAAAGGAGACGATACAATTGGTGAATAGAGGAGACAAAACTATCTTTGCATCGCTGTTGCAAATACAAATTCTGGGAAAAATTGAACAAGTTAAAAATCACGTTCGTCTCCATTAAGTTTTTCTCGTTTACACATTGAACGCTAATCGAAGATACTCAATTACAAAATAGGTATAAATTTTTTTTCTTACAATGAAAATGCAATAATATTTTATTAATATAAAGTTTTTTATTCTTATAAATATTATATTAATTTTTTTTGCATAATAATTGTGGCTTAATTTTTATTATTTCGTTTTGTAAATCTGTTTTAGCCTCGAACGAAGTAGAAAAGTGTTTTTCGAGAAAGGAAAGCCAGGTTATTTTTTTAAAATTTGATTCTTAATTAATTCGTTTGCAATTTGTGCAATTTTGTAAGCGATAAATATTACAAAAAATTGTCGAAATGTAATAAAATTTTTAAGAAATATTATATTTTAAGTTAATTTAAAAATATTTTGCTTAATTCATTCTTATTTGTGTAATCAGTTGGTGCAAATTGTTAATTATTTCGGCATTTCAATATTGCATTGTATAGAATTAATTCAAGGTTTTAGAATTTTAAAACATTCTATAAATCTAGAGAATTCTACTTGTTTGGAAATTTAATATGAACTAAACAAGTCAATGAATTATCGTGATGAATTATTTAGATTCCATCATATTCTGATGTAGATATTGATAACTGATTGGCAGTTATAATTATCGATATCTGCATATTGATAACTGTACCGATTTTCTACTACCTTCTAAAAGTATAAATATTTAATAATGTTGAATTTAACTTCTTCCTTAAATTGTCTACTGAAGCTTTTTTTTAATTCTACCGTATTTCATAAAATGTGTATCGCTATAAGGTCTCTTACAAATAAATCCTTTATAAGTGACTTTTTAAAGTTTCACATGAGTACTTTCAATTCTAAGAGATTAAGGATTCTCTCGTTAAAATTACAATCCTTTTCAAGTAACTTAGAACATCAACGGATGGGAAAACAAACAAATAATAGAGTTTTAGATTAGGAACCACGCAATATTTTATATAGAGTAAAATAGGAATCACGCAATATTCTATATAAAGTAAATTGGAACCACGCAATATTTTATTCCATATAAAATATTGCGTGGTTCCTAATCTAAAAAACTCTATTATTTGTTTGTTTTATTTCTATCTGCTCGTATTTTAAGTTATGAGAAGGATTATAATTTTAATTTTATTAGAAAATTAATTAATTAATTTTTTTTAATATTCATTTCAATGATTCTTTAATTTTCTCTTTATGTCATAAATATTAATTTTTACATTAAGCGATAAGGATTGTTAGAAATGACAGAAATGAATAAAATCGTGTTGATGATAATTAAAATCATTAACGATCATCTATCTAAAATATTGAAAATTTAGAATTTTTTATTATTATTATTATTATGATCACGATAATGAAGATAATAATTAATTAATTAATTAAAACGGAATTAATAAGAAATATTTTTAAAAGACTTTTTTCGTTTCTATCAATGCTAGAGTCAGTTTAATTTTTTTGCGCTGGATTATTAAATTTTGTACAATTTCGGTTTTAAAAATAATTTCTGTACGCTGTCCATACATTTACTTAAACAATTCGGCATTGACATCATCTAACTAATAAAAATGCCTTTGATTCTTTAGACGATGTCGTCTGTGAGGCAGAAGTTATGGAACCGAATCAGAAAAATTGCAAAACACTTTTTGTGCAATGCGATAAACAAGTTTCGCACATTTTGAGCAAATTTTTGTCATTCATAGTAGAATTACATGCAGAATAGTTTTATCTTCACTTCTCCAATTCTTTAAGACATTTCTTTACTAAGAAGCGAGTAGGTTGTTTAATTCGATTTCTGATAAACATGGAAAAAAATGCTTTGGTTAGTTTACTCTTTTCTCTTAAATTGAACAATTTTGTTAATAATTTAATATAATAACAGCAACTATACATGAAATATTTGTGTCGGTAAAATGGCAGTAGCGATTACTTCCAGATTTCAAGTACAAAATTCATTAATTATATTTCATGCTGTGAATTGTGCAACTTCTTAAATTTTTAGCAAAAACAATTTTCTTTCTGTAAACAAAAATAATTTCTTAAGAAACGTTAACGAAATTTTAAAATTCTTTTAAAGAAACTGATAATTAACATTACTGCGTGTATCCTAACATATTTTAAGTAGGTCTAGATCTATTTATTGATAAAATGACTAGATGCTTAAACTGTTTGTGTACAATATAACGAAATTTTCTATCTTGAGAGAGTCATGAAAAAAAAATAAAATAATATTTTGTCGTGATTCGATACATCGAATTAGAAAGAAAAGAGCAATAAGTTAGAACAACTTTCAAGAACGATCAAACGTGAGAAAAAGATAAATGGAAGAGACAGTCGAGTCTTTTTCGATATTTTTTGATGAGATGAAAATATAATTCATTTGCGATAAAAATAATAATAAAAAATACTCAAAGTCATTATTTCATTTTAATTATAATACTAATTTTAATAATTCTATGAAACAACTTACAAAATTATCAAATAAGATCTCTAATGCTTTTTAAAGAAATTCAAGAACATTTTTTATTCTGAAAAAATTAATTAATAATGCATTAAATCATTAATTTAGACTTAGTCTACTTATTATATGAATTTTAAAGGTTAATTTTTTAAATTTTATCTTTTTATTGTATACTTAAAAATAATTTTGTCTCCGTTAAATCACAACTAAAACATTCAAAATTTTTTAGTGATGATATTTTTTTCTCAACTTAAACATCCAATAATTATTTTTGTCATTTATTTTCTGTATTTGTAACATTGTTAGAAATTAATGACACTGAACTATTAAACGTAATGTTAATATAATTAACTGTAGAGTTAATCAGTTACAATGATACTTATGATGACCACATAATTCTATATTAAAAATAATTAAATAAGCTGATGTCTAGTTTTATTTTTAAAACTAGAATTTAAGCAGTAAAATCAGAAACGACTTAAGTTAATTTTGTATACCAAACTTTTATTATATTTTTAATAAAGTTTAACAAATTTATGCTGCATTATTCTTGGACATTCTGAATTATTTTTCTCGGTTTCTCAGTTACTCAAAAGACAAGGATCGGTTGCTAGGTAACATATAGACTTCTTTCTCGACTTCAAAAAGTCTCCTCTATTTTATCAAGAGTATTTGATGCTCCAGGCATCTAACATTTCTCTCAATAATAGTTATTTATTTGTTTATTTATTTTTGCCAAGTAATTGCGCTTCTATTGATCTCGAGTAATTTTAACTATAGAACGTAATTATCAAATAAAAGAAATTGATCATTGAATATATAGATAAATTGTTTCTTAATTGTGATAAATCATTGTCTTATAGTTTATTGTCTCTCCTGTCCAGTTAAATTAACATCTATTTTCATGGGGGAATAAACTGATCAATGAATTTCCTGCTAGTAGATAACACGTCGTTTGATGATTTACTGGACAAAGATGGTCTTAAAAGTTACAAAGTCAAGTACTGTATATGTTACCAAGGCAACCAGTCTATTTGAGTGTTATATCCCACCCGTAAAGTAACGCTAATCCCCAATGATTTTACCATCAAAAGTGATAATTACTTAGAGAGTTAGTAGTTAATTGAAGAATATTCTTTGGCAAGCAGTTGATTGTTTTATTCATAAAATGTTTAAAAATTCACTGTGAAAACTAATTTGCAATTTTTAATTAGCATCTTTATATATGGTAAATAGCAAATTTAGAATTTAAATATCTCAACAGTCGGTGAAATATTCTTAAAAATCTAGATATTATGCTTAATAATTTTTTAATAATTAATATAATTTAACTGCTGGAAGATAAAATAAATATGTTTTTTATTTATTTATAATTAAAACAAACTTTAAAATAAGTACAAATATGATATACAGTAGAAGATATTACGCAAGTTTGTACCAAAGAGTTTTATAAAATTTATATAAAAATTTGACGTATAAAATTATTTTTAATCGAAATATATATATATAGTAGCTTTATTAAAATCTAGTTAATATTTTTTTAGGAAAAACGTTTTAACATCGTATAAGATAAAAATGTAATAATAATTTTTCGCGAATATTCGAAACAATTTAAAACACGCAACAAGAAAAAAGGAAATTAAGTCTTGTATTTTGTGACGTAAAAACGAGGCTCCTACAAGCATATAAATTAAATTCTCATTTCGATATAATGAATATTTATCAATAAAATATAATTAAATGTGAATGTAATGAATAATATTAGTGGACCTATTCTGGATTCGTTCCTATCGCATCGATAAATTATATTTAGGTCAAATGTTTTTGCAATATTTACTTTGGACGTTTTATAGGGAAAAAAATTATTTAAATTAGTTTCTAAACAAAAAAAAATCGAAAAATATTAATTTATCATTTAATTACTTTATATTTTTAAAGCCTATATAGAAAATTATTTATTTTCGTTAAAATCAATAGATTATCGATTACTAATAAAATATTACTCATATTAATCAGTCATATATATCAAAAACATCATTACATTTGTTATAATTATTACTTTAATTAATACAGCTGATACCAGTACTACAAAAAGACATTAATGTATAAAAGCAGATTTTAAAAAATATAATTAAATTTAAATAAAAATAATAAAAAAAGTAAACTAAAGAAACGGAACTGATCTCGACTTCGATTTATGGTTACAATAAGATCGAGAAGAAAGTTCAACTACGATTTAAAGTTGGAGATAGAAGTAACGAAAATCAGTTTGGTATATAAATAGGAATTATTGTGAATTAGGTCATTTCAATAAAATTAAGATACCTATTAAAGAATAGAGAAGTATCTCATCGAAATGCGTTGCACGTCAGTTAGATTTGGGATATAAGTAAAATCACAAACATTCATTCGAATAAGAAAGATTGGTGAATTTACTTTAAAGTTTTAGATATTTAAATACATTTTTCTGGAGAAATTTCGATAAAACAAAACTGGCATCAGTGTAAATGATTAAGAAATAAAAGTTTGTAAAGATAACAATGAGGTTAAATGTTATTATCCTTCAACTTGGATGGAATGCCTCGGATAAATTTTATTCGAGACATTGTCGGATGTTATTAAGAATATTCTTCACAACATCTGACAATGAATAGACAGTTGTTTAGTAATGTGGATTCGAAGTGATGTTTGAAAGTCGGCCAAAACAAAATAAATATTAAGATGCGATCGGCAAATGTATTTAGAAATGCTTAAATATAAATTCTATCGTCAGAATTGAACAGATTTATTTGAAACCATTATCCACTTTAAAGGATAATCATTTAATGCGTAATTGCATTTCTAATTTTAAATGGTTTGAAAGCATTATTTTAATTAGAGAAAAATTTAATGCAAGTTGGTCAATCCAAATCCGGAACAAGTCATAATTAGCTATTGTCGTTTATGTTAAATAATCGGGATTAAATTTATTCCGCAATCGATATAGCCGAAAATAATAAGAATTTTTATTTAATCTAATATTTTTTTTATAAAAATTTGGAGTGGTATTTTGTTATTTATTGAAAACTTAAAATAGAACAGAATAAAGTAAAAAGACGCATTTCCCATTATTTTAAATGGGAAATGCGATTCCTGTTTTGTTTTAAATGAGAAAATTTCGAATTATTTTGATTTTAAATGAGGAGTGTTACGACCTGTTACTATCGGTATTAAAGCAAAGATTTATTTTCGTATAAATACTATCGCTTGCTTAAAATATTTTGTTAATTCTGAAAACGGTAAACAAACTACATATTAAAAACAATTACGTCAGGTGACATATTAAGAGATTCTTTAGATGCTTGGAGATAATTCAGCGAATCATGGTGATGCTAACAAAAATAGCTTCGCTTACAAGTTGGTATGAAGTGAGTTGTGAGAATCGGAGATGCTGCTTGTTGCCATCGTTTTCTTTTGCTCAATGTATATCTCCTGTTGATAGAGTCGCAGAGAAATACAATTTTTTTTAAATGAAAAAATCGTTATCACATTTTTCATTCGTTTTAAAAATTAAAAAATATATATATATATATTGTTGTATTTAAAAATAACTACGAAGTGAAAAAAAATTCTAGTCAATTTTTCACTTTATACATATTAATTATCAATTAGATTCTTAATATTAAGAAACGTAAGTTAGAAATATAGTATATAGAATATAGTAGTATAGTATATAGAAACGTAAGTTAGAAATATAGTATTTAGAAACGTAAGTTGTCGAAATATTTTCAAAATGTGATTATCGATGAATCAGTGGTGATTATATCGATATTAATAACATAAATTTGTTGGCAAAAAACTTTATGGAGGAAAAATTTATTAAAACGAAGGCATGAATCGAAAAATATCGTAAGTTGCTAGAAATTAATATCGGATCATCCCAAAAGTAATGTCGTTTTTTAACATTAACTTTTGAAAGGATATAAAAGATAAATCATTCGCTAATTTAATCAAGTATATATTCCATAGAATAAAGCCACTTCAGCTTAGTAACATTTACAAAGCTTTAAAAATTCATGTTTAGACAAGTTGAGACACGTTTGGACAAGTACAGTATAAAAACGACATTACTTTTGGGATGACTGGCTACACGGCTGTATATCGAACATTTTAAAACCGATTTTTCTTAAATGAGAGATGGATTTTAGTTGAATAAAAATCTATATTTTATTTAATAGCGATAATTTCGTTAATGACTCGTTAATCGTATGGATGATGAGCATTACATTTTTATTAAAATGGCATATTATATATACGGCTAATAAAATTATCGTTAGATCGATTTAATGACATTTTTTACTTTATTACAATACTGTATAACAATCACGAAAAATTCGGCTATGCTTACTTTGCTGAGTATATTTTGAATATTTTCACAAAATGATGTCTACGGTTAGATGTATGGACTGTATATCCGATATAATTAAAAATTGGTTAGCGCATATTATAATTTTTTTAAATTATTATTATTTTAATAAGCAACGCTATGAAGAATAGCGCTAGAAAAATCACACTGATGTGCTGGTTACATCAGAGTTTTGAATTCCGATATTAAATTAAAAACAAAATTTCCATTCGATATAATACGTTCAAAAATTTATAGCAGCTTAAAATTGAATTATTATTATTTATTTAATAGTGCCAATTTATAATTAAAACAAAATATATTCTGTTAGGTTGACGACCTTATCTAGATATAGTTTATAAATTATTTAGCAATAACATTTTATGCATTAACTTAGAATAAAGGTTAGTCTGGCTACTCTAATTTATTAAATTGGTAAAATTAGGAAATAATGCATTGATATAAATTGCAACAATAAAAATAATAAATTCCAGCGTTGCATCATTTATATAAATATATAGTTATTAATTAAGGATTCAGATTTTATCTAGTTTTAAGAATTCGGATTAAGAGAATAAAACGGAATCTAATTAAATCGTCTCTGGAATTTCTAGAGAAAGAATATTTATCGTAACTTATTTAGAGAAGAACCATATCAGGAATGAAGAAAAATCTTAGCATTGTCATATAAGGTAAGAGAAAATAAATTATCATATAAACATATAAAATTTAATGACTGTTATATACACTGTTATACGTTTTAATGGTGATAATTTTTATACTGTACTTAATTTATATAAAAGTAAATATTATAAATGATATCTGTAAATATTTATAAATAAATACGCATCCAATCTAGTTTCATTTCTAGTAAAGTAGCATAATTTAATCAATATTTTCTTTGGCAACTTTCTTATTTGTTTAGAATTCAAATTTCTAGTAACAAGTTTGTTTCTCTGCACGGGATTTGTTATATGTAATATTTCGAATCAATCTATGTTTTGATTATTCCCACCTATCACTGATATCTCGATGCAATCATTTTTTATTTTTTGCAATTTCTTTCGCAACTTGGCAAATCTCTTTAGTAAAAATATTATTATTTCTTTTTCCTCTATGGAAATTGTTTAGACTTAATTATACGGTAGTTATTATTTTTATTGATTAAATCATTAACTTATTATATATTCGGAATTCATAGTCTGTTGTCACCATTTGAAGTTATTCCTGACGCCAAGAACGATGATAAACGTGTCTTGTGAATTAAATGATGAATTTTTCATAAAAGAAATTATTTCGATAACAATTTCTATACCGAGTCCTTTAAAGTTAGCTGAGATCTAGTGATCAAATTTTAGTAAAAAGTAACACCCCTTTTTAATTAAAATTTAAAGGAAACGAAGACTTTTTGTCTTTTTATATTATAATCTGCCAAAAGTATAATCGCGCATCAGATACGGAGGGTTTCTTCACTACTATGCCCTAGGCGCTATTCATCCTCCTATTATTGTTCCTGTCAAGAACAGAACTTGGATTTAAGTTTAATTCCGCATTCTCTATTTATCCTTCTTGTGCGTCTGTCATTTGATAATCATTTTTCGACATTCATCTCGGATTAAACGGATGTTCGTAAACATAGATTTCGATAGTTCCTCAAAACAAATTCTTTCCAATGAATTGATGCTCGGCAATATGAAAATAGATATGAAATACTATTACTTTCCTCATTCAGATTTAAATTAATATATATATCAATCTATATAATTTATAAATTATAATTACAATAATTATTCTTAATATCAAAACAATTTTAAAACTTGATGGTAACGATTTGATTTATTATATTTTCTAAATGCAATTATTGCTGCATCCGTGATATATACACATAATTCAAATTTGGAAGCTCAGTTGTTTTTACTGATTAAAAACTTAATGTTAAATTTTAAGCATATCAAAAGTAAAATATTAGAATGTTTATACGAATTAAAATTAATTAACGTACTACTGAAGTCAGCTAAAAAGAACGAATAGTTAAAGTACAGTACTTTCAAATTAGCTGCATTTTTTGAAATCTGAAGTTTGTTTTCTGTTTACTGGTAACTATGTTTTATTATAGCACATCTTCATAGATATACAAAGCCAGTTATAACCATTTTCTCCATTATTTCAGAACAGATAGATTGAACGATATCAAGTTCATATTACTTTTTTTTCAATATTCTTTTCTATATTACCCTTGTTGCATATTACTCTCTGTTTTCTTGCATATTCTTTCCCATGTTATTCTCGTATAATGTCTTTAATATTTTGTCTTACACTTAATGATAATTTAAACTTTATTAACTTTATTAATGATGTTTTTTTATATTATAACATTTAACATATAAAATTATGTTTTCGTGCATCTTAACTAATGTATTTTCAACAATAATGTTAGTACTTAAGAGTAATTAATTCATTCCATCACAAATATTGTTAATTAAATGAACATTATCTGTTTTTGCATTATATATTATTGTCTTAAAAGTTATAATTGTCTACTGATTAGCTAATGATTTTTATTATTGCTATTAGTTTGCTATGAATTAAGTTATAAGTTGCTATTTTAAGTTATAAACTTAATTGAAAGTATAAATCTCTTATTATTAATAACATTAAAAATATTACTTATAAACATGTACTTCGTATTTGAAATTATCTGTAAAGAACATTAAAAGTATATAAATAATTCGAAATATTCATCGGATATTATAAAGAAAAATACTATAAAAGTAATTAAAATTAGTTCGAAAATATTTTCAACACTGAAAAATTGAAAATATTGTAATATATTTATCAATATTTGTGATATTTTTTATATTTTAGAAAACTTTGGAGACAACAATAAATTAATTTAAAGAAGAAAACTTCTAACTTTAGATTGAAAACAAAATTTAATTTTTTTTTAATTATATTATTGTAAACTCTGAGTAGAATAAAGAAAACACACTCTACTATAGCCTATATTGTGATATGTTCTAAAATGTGTGGGAAGCATTAAAATTAATGCATAATTTTTCAACTGGGAAATAAAATTCTATAAAATATTTTATCATTAAAGAAAGTAATGAGGAAATGACAAATCAGATATACAAGAAAATTAAAATATTATTTAAGCACTTAATAATTGTTTAAATATCTTTTTGTGCAAATAAGTACTATACTGATAGTTGTTTACATTGATAATTACTCACTAATTGTGATGTAAAGAATGTTCAATTAAAATGTGCCATGTTTTTTGTCACGCCAAATATTGACTTTAGAAAAATGTCATAAACATATTTATGATAACAAAGGTTATACGCCTCCAGATTTTTGGATTAAAAACTAATAATTTCGAAAATCTGATAAATTTAGAATTTTTTTTTAATTCTAAATTTTTTAAAATAAAAAAAAATATTTAGGTTTAAAATTTCATTTTTCAATTACAATTTATTTCGAATTGTTTTTCTGTAATAGGAGGAATTTATAATTATACATCGTTTAAGAACTTAGGACGTTTTACGTAGACTAAGAATAGAATTTAATAATGCGATAATAAATACATTTATTGAATTTTCATTCAACAAAAATATTTATGTAATCAAATATTTAATGATCTAAAAATTTATGAAAATAATATATAATTTTTTTTTTGTCATCAGCGTGATGATTTCCGCGAGTATAATTTCAGATATCCATTAATTTAATGATAACGTTACTAATATTGCCTGGTAGATATACTGTATATATATATTACATTATTCTTGTAGCAATATCATTATTAAATGGGTTTTATATAATTTTTAAATTAAAATTATATACGATAGGTAACAATCTAAAACATGTACACGTAATTATTGCCAATTTACAATATATTTGGTTAAATCTAGTTAAACTTGTAAATTATTTATTAACATATATCTTATAAATATGATAACTAGTTATGTTTTGGGTCTTCTTAACGCCATGTATTCTTATAATATATCGAGATGAATTAACTCTATTGAATTTCGAAGAAATCATGAAGTATTGGCAAAAGAATGTTTACGTTGCATATAATACTTTCATCGGTCGGTCAAGTATGTGATGGAAGATAATGAGAAAAATGTCAACTTCATATAGTTCATTCACATTTGTCTTCTCTTGATCTGTAAGCATCACAAAGCCTAGACAACTTAATAGCCATATGATCCATCATAAAACTCGGTAAACTGTTTCTAAAATATGTAGCCAAGATTTTGTTCTATTTTACATATTTTCCATTAATTAATTGGGTGATTAAAAAGAGTATTATTTGATTGGATATTTCGCTAAAAATATGATGAACATTCTTAAAGAATTCTGTTAAATTCCTATTGAAGTTTTAATTAAGTGTCGCTATGATGTTGATAAAATAAAAATTCAATAAAGCTTAGAACCGATAAGATCTATTTTTTATTAATTCTGAATATATTAATTTTGAATAAATACCAGATGTTTATTTACTTTAGTATTTAAAAGTTGATAAAAGTTTTTGAAGAAGCGCGAGATAAGATTTTATGGAATTAAAATCATTCTAAATTTGGAGCGATCTAACCTGCAAAGCAAATAGATAAAAATGAGTTATGAAGGGACACGAAAAAAAGCAGAAAGAGCAGGCATCCACAAAATGAATACACTAACATCATTTGTTTGCCGTTCTATTCTATATTTGCGTCTTTATTTCCGATAATCTCCTTCCGAGCCATCGCTGTCTGAAGATTTCTTTTGAATTTCAAGCTGAAGTTTACATATAGATTGTAACTAAAAGTTATATTTATACCTTATTGATATTTATATCGTTGAAGAAGTTATTTTTTTACTTTTAAATAAATAAATATGCCTAACAAAAATTTTAATATGTTTTCAAATATTTTTAGAAAAACTAACAAACAATCCATTTTTAACAGATTCCAAGTTATCATCATCAGTTTTTTTTTTTTTTTATCTTCTTGAATGTTTTCTGATATTATTATTTTAATATTTATGTTATATCTTAAATATAAAGAAGAAATTAACTATTACTTATAATATTTTATTATCTGTAAATAATTTCGTTACTGTATTTGGCTAGAGACGATATTAGGTCATAATGTTGCGCTCATACTAGTCCGGAATTATGAATGAATGTCAACAAAATCCAATGAATAAATAAAAGAAATTCTTTATAATTTTATAAATATACGTCTTATTTATTCTATTATTATAATCGGTCTATCGATACAATATTATAACTTTTTATAACGTTTTAGTTAGAAAATTTTCCTTTACTCTTCTTAAATAAAGAAAACATATAATTTAAGTTACAAAGTTAAATTCGTGAAAGTATAATGAATTTTAGATATTTTATTTAAAAAAAATTAAAATCTAGAATTCTTCAATAGGAAATGATGTAGGGAATTAAGAAAAAAATTAAATAATTGATAAGAAATTAATAAAAACATAATTAATCAGTTTGTCATTAAATAAAAAACTAAAGAACCATTCCTAAGTTACTGTTTTTCTTACCATCGAGATTCTCTTTTATAATATAATCCATCAAACATAAAAAAACACGTCTCGTCCAATACCAAGCAATTTGTCTTCTACCAAGTAAAAGTGACAGATTAGATACTATATAATGAGTAAATAATATTGATTTAAAAAAAAAAAATTGTTAAAATAAATTTTTGATTAATAATTTTTATAGGATTAAAAACGTGTTATCAATTTAAAAATTGCATAAATATCGATTTTAAATATGGTTACTTAATAGATAATTATTTTTAATATGAAGAGTAGAGAGTATGTTAATTATAAAGATGTATCAATGATACTTCCATATTAAACGGCTTTTAGATTGAAATTAATATATAAATCCAATTTGAAAACTTTCTGGTTATCTAATTAATTGAAAATAATTAATTTTTAAATTGCATTTTTAGAGGACTTTTATTTTCTTGAATTTTTAAATGTAATTTATTATTACTAATTTAAACGAATATAAGCAATTTTACATTTTTAATTCATTTATTGCTTTATAATAGGATTTTCAGTACAAAATTATATTATATATATATTGCCCCACAGGCTATAAAATATTACATTCTAAAAATATTTTGAAGATAAAATTTTTACATACATAAAAATATTTTATTGAAAAACAATTTTGAAGGAGTATTTATCTATGGTTTCCCTCCTTCTTGTCGCAGATGTAAATCTTATTCTTGTCTTTTTAAATAGAAAATTCATTCGAACATTTTTGTATTGAAATCGGAAAATTTCCTTTAAATGCAGAATTCAGAAAATTTAAATAACACTTATGTGAGATTGGTACTTAATCCAAAAAATATATTATTAATTTTTTAAAATTATATGTAGATCTAAGCAAATTCAGTCAATCTCACAGATCTACATAAGCTATCTTACATCATTTCAACATATGCAAAATTCTCTGTTAAATGTATAATTCTTCAATGAATCTTTTCCGCAACGTAAATCTTAAGTCAAATTTTAAAAAAAATATTTTAGTGAAAAGGAACAAAAAATAGGTCTAATTATACAGTTGAAAAATATGAATAACATATATATTATGTTATTAAATTTATTATTTTTGTAGGAAAAAAAAAATTGTATTTGTTTCATCATTCACTTAAGTAACGGTTTCTCAAATTATTCATAAATATTTTTGTTTATTGATTTCCATTAAATTTTTAATTGATTATTTAATTATGTGCCTTAATCCTGTATATGCATAATTTTAATATAATTAAATTTTAACTGATGGGATTAACTTTCTATTTATATTTTTTACTAATTTTTTTAGGAATTATATACAGTACAGTTCATCGTAACATTTATATTTTATGTTACGATATTATCATTCAGTAAAGGCAATGTGATCTAAGCGTTTTTTAAATACTATTGTATAGATCTCATTAATAAATAACAACAAACTTTAAATTTTTTTAGAGAACACTATTTGTATAACCAAAGAAGCTCGTTTTATATCGAACATTTTATTGATCGAATCTACAATCTGGTAACCTTCACAACAAAACAATCGACTATCCTGGCACTCGCTATCATTATGTGGGTACCATCAACACTTTGTGCCATTGTCATCAGACAATCCTAAGTAGATTTCTGCATGCAACACGCAACGAAATCCTACTCGTATTTTTCAAATACAGTACCTATAAATTATCTATGAACCATTAAATTTTAAATGGCTACTATTATTTATAAATATTATACAAAAATATATATATAACACGCTATTAAAATATCAAAATCTATACAAAGATATAAAAATTGTAAGAGTATTTATGGTATTTAGTATTGCACAAATAAAGGAATCCCTATTTTAAAAAATGCAATTTTATAATGATTTTTTCCTGTTATCTTTTAATAATTTAAGTTATATTTTTGGTTTATGACTATTTAAATAGTTTTAAAATATTTATAAAAAAATATTCAATTGTATTCCTCTGCAGAAACCTAAATGCACGATGAAGTTGATTGTTATTGCTGCTGCCAGTGCTCTCAGTGGTAATAAAAGTTATTTTTATAAATTTGCTTTCGCAGCTGGACAATATCTTTCACAAATCGGAATAATGTAGCCTATTTTCTAATGATATTATAAGGCCACATATCCGTAAATTATTGAGCATTATGTATATACGGTATATAATTTTTTAAAGGATTGTTTTTCATATCATATATTGTTTCTGTTTTCGTACTTTAAACGATTTATCAAATCAGATGAAATTGAATAAAGCTGGATAATTCCAAAATAAAAATTTAAATAAATATCTCAAAGGTAATAAAGAAAATATAAACTTTTAGAATTTCTTATCGATACTGTATTCACTTCATCTCAGTTCTTATCATAAGAATTTTGCCATTGAAGAAAAACAGTCAAATACTTAAAAATAACAAACTAAATGTCAGTGAATCTAAACATTTCACAGTTACTAAAAGATTAAAGTTAAAAAAAAATATCGAAAATTTTTTGTAAGGATATTAAGTAACTTTTCCTCAAAAACTTACCATTTACCAGAACATAAATACTTAGAGTTTTTACCAAATTACTAACATTCTTTAATATTTCATCGCGTTTCAAATTCAATCTATTTTCATTGCCATGAATTTAAGATAATTATCATTAACTATAAAATAAAATTCCGAGTAAAAGTAGTGTTATATTGAATCATACTCTTTTATAAAATTATACTATTTGTATCTTAAATTTGAAATGTAAGTTAGATCTATTGATGCTATAATATGATCATTTTATAAAATTTTGCTTATAAATTGTTTTTTTCAAACTGAATCTATATTAAAACAAAACTTGATAGTTTATGAATATCTATAGTGATTGTATAGAAAAGCTATTTATCGAATATTCACTATATTCAGGTAATTGAACAACTTTGCTCGGTCTGGAATAGATCTAGCTGTTTTTTTTCTTTGCAAATCCATGAATAGCAAATGTGCTTGCAATTGTTTATTTATGATTTCTGCGTGTCACTAAATATTTTAAGGTAGCAAATTCCTTTTGAGAGCTATTGACTGATTTCATTTTCCTGTTCTTGTCCGAATTTTTAATTTAAACTTATATTGTTTACTAAATTTTACCAAATAAAAACATGTATTTTTTACTTTTTTTAAATATATCAATAGATAAAATATCGGTAAATATTTCAAAAGATTAAATATTTGAATAGATAAAAATTAAGTTTTTTAAATATTCTAACTAATTTTCTTCAGTCGAAAACCCCCCAAAAAAACGGTCTAAGCAAATTTATGAACAGATCCTAAAATTTTCTCAAATACGATGCCAAAATAATCTTGTGTTGATTTGATTATTTTCGAAATTTAGTACAGGTTTTTTATATCGATTCCCAAATATTAAATATGTTTATTTATATTATAAGTCTTTTTAATTGGCTGTAAAAAGATTTATAAAATGGTCGACTATCACGCATTATATTCATAGGATTCATCTGATCATGCTGGAATTCATAAAAATTTGACTGCTTAATAAGTTTTCACTGCATTGGATTTAGTGAGAACATTTTCTCGACCGAAAACGGATCAATGGTATCCTTATTGTCGTTATTCGATGTTAATTGAATGTTTGTTTAATTATGGTACTTAACCAGTTGTTGAATTTAATGGTAGCAAATCTCACGAAATTTTTAAAACCAGTTGCCCAGTGGTAACGAATTCAGCCGGCGAAATAAAAGAATGAACCCTTATAAATCGTTTTACACCATCTTAACGAAAAACTGAAATGAATATATTCAACCTCTCGAATAAATCTAACAAATAAAGAGATTATATCAAGCATCAATTATTGTTACAGTGCCATTTTTGTTCTAACAGGCTGCATACTTATTTTAATGAGCACTTATTCGCAATTCATCCATAAAAAATGTCTCGATATTGCTTTTACAGAGAAATCTTCGCCTATTATTAAATATATATACAACTAGAATAATGTATTTTTTGTAAGAAAATAGATTTAAAATAAAGATCAGTGGAGATCATTATGAGAAAAATGGGATGAAACTGTCTCTGAATACATTATGGATAAATGTTTTATGATCAAATAAATATTAAAAATTCCTAGAATTTAAAATGGGAGAAGCTTTTGGAATCAATTTAAAACAAATATAGATAGATATCTATTTTAAAATATTATAAGTATTTTGAAAAGAAAAAAAACATTTTTATATTTAGATATCCTGTATTTAAATAATACAGTATTTCGATTAAAGGCGAAATATAAAATTCAGTTAAAACTGTATATATCAATATTATGATTAATTAATTTTATAATATTTTTGGCTGGCTATTAGAAAGATCCGAATTCGATCTAGACTCGAGTTCAAGATACAGCGCTATTATTTATGAAGAAAAACTACGAGCCAGTCAAAAATAAAGTCTATCTTTCTTTTATTCATTTTAAAGCTAATATAGTGAAATTTTCACTTTATACAATTTCATATAATGCATAAAATTAGTTCCAAGGCTTTATTCATATATAATTTGCTGATATTTTCCATAACGATATTTTTTCTTTCTCTTTTTTTTAAAGTACCGTGTATTGATACTTTAAAAAAAAATATTTGGTAATGCGTAATATTGCCTTAACCATGTACATTTTTAATAATTTTATACTTAATAGAAATATTGGTTAACAGCATATTTTATAAGTGATTTCTATTATTTTAAATAAATATTTAAATTTAGAATATAAATTAATTCAATTTAAAATTTTATAAAAATTGAATGCGTATATTTTGATAAATTAATGTTTTATGAAGATAAAAATCCATTATATTTTCTATTTAAATTAATGTTTTTAATTTTTCTTTTCTTTTTTTTACACGAATTTATAGTTTCTAACTTTATCTTTAGATATTTTCTTCCAATGGCGAATATTTTATATAAATTACATTTTCTCCGCTTTTACGCCATTTTTGTATACGCGGCATATAAAACTTCGAATTTGTCGATAAAATATTTTATTTAAATTGCTTAAATCTAAATTCGTTTACTAAGACACATATAGACTATAAGTCTTGATAATCTAAATTTAAAATATATCTTGCTCACTTTATAATATTTTTCTCTATATAAAATATATCAAGACCTATATAATGTTATATCATATTTCCTATTCGATATACGTAATTTGAATCCTTTCAATGGAAATTGATCCCATTGTCCTGCATCAATCAAATTTATTGAATAAATATGATTATATGACTAAAATAACCATCTTTCTACTGAAAAGTCTGGTTTTCATAAATGTTCCATAGAAATTTTATATTAAGTTACTGTTATGTTTACTCTACTCACTGAAAAAAAAAATATTGCTCTTCTTTAATATCATTAATTGTTATTAAGTAAATAAAAAAAAAATACATTGTTTAAATCAGACTGAAAGATATAAATACAGAAATAGAGAAATTTCATAACAAAAATTATTATTTACGAAAAATGTTTTTAATAATATTTTTATTAGTTGATTGCTAAAAATTAAGTCTACACTGATGCAGATTACTAAGAGGAAAAAATTATAGAAAAAAATGTATAAATAAAAAAATTCTTCCACTAATATATATAAATGTAAGTTTTTTGCTTTTATTTAGAACATTTAATATTTTATTTTTTACGCCATCATAAATTTCTACCAAGAGGCAATATTAAGTATTGCATTGAATTCTTTATAAAAACGCTAAGTCTCCTTGATTTAATGTTTATTAAATGTGATGTGAAATATCAAGCCATGTTTAATTATTAAATTATTACTTTTTCTGGGTTTTTTATTGCATAAATAAATAAATTCTCTTAGGCAATAGAAAAGACTTATCTTTTCCTTCTCACCTTAATAACAGTTATGTTTTATATCGATTGATGCGACTCAAATAACTAAAAGTTATTCTATGAGTTTTTCCTTTTTGTAAATCTTGTAAATATAATAAAAATGAATTTAAATGCATCATTAACTGTGTATGAATTTATATTTCGTTATATCGATTTAGTGGTGTTATTCTTCGATAGGATACTACTTTTCCTTGGGAATCCGAGTAGAATCTCGCTCCATTGTTTGAATTTTTTAAAGAATTCTTATCTGTTGATGACACGCAATCTATTAAAAGATCGAAGTGGATTAATATTAGGACAGAAGTTAATTTTCGGGCTAGGTTCTTGTAAGAATTAAGCAAATAAATGTCGCTTTGTCGAACCCAGGTAATAACACGAATCATACTCATCTATTAAACATTTCCTAGTCTCCAATAAATTTAGATTATTAATAGTATTTATATACTATGATGAATTTTATTTAATTAATGAAAATTAAAATCAATTAAAGAATTTTAATTTTACATTGGAGAAAAGATTTAAATTTTTGTTGGCAAAATATTAATTTAGTTATCTACTGTATGCTATAGTCGAAATCCTTTATAAATGTTACTACAGTATTTTAAAATTCCTTTGATAAGTATTTCAAATAAAATTTATTGTTATTTACGAAGTCCCTTTTTTATATTTAATAATACTTAAAATAAGAATGCAGGCAGTCATTTTGAAAGAAAGAAAGAAAAAAAAGACACACGAAGAGTTACTTAATATGTATGAAAATGCTCACGCGATAACGTTATCAACAATAGTGAAAATATTCCGAAAGGTAGTGAAGTTCCGTTATTTTGCGCTTTAATGTTGTCAAATCTGCTAGAAAGATATGAGACCCAATTAGGATCTTATCAAACTAGCCATGAGGTCAATGTATGAAAGGATGGGAATCAACGGACTGAGTACGGACCCAAAATTGTTCGGTGAAGATTGTATATGTTATGGTATTTTCAACGATCGATTCAAATAGAAAAACGTGACCCAAATCTTATTTTAAGATTTAAAAGCCGTTTCGAAAAATCCTATGTTGAAATACTTGAATACGATGCTTTAGGAAAATGGATAATGCAATTCCTTATAAATATCGCGATGTAAAAATGGAAAAAAAATTTATAAAAGACCTACGAATATTCTGGATGACCATTCACAATAATCCAATAAGGTAATTCCAGAATCGAAAATTCAAATAAATCATCATATTATTTTCGATTTATGTACGAAATTAATTGTTGAATTCATTCAGCATTTTTTTTTTATCCAGTATTTTCTAAAATATTAATTCAAATTTAAAAATATTTTGATAAACTTGTTTGCTTTTTTATTACAGCATTTGTTATTGCACTTTCTTATTATAATAACACTTTTTAAAGATTGTTCATAATATATCAAGTATTTGCGAAGTTCTTATATAAACCTGAAATAAAATCTGATTCAAATCCCCTTTTCTTTTGAACTGTTCATTTAAAACAGAAAAAGGATTTGAATTCGATTTGTTTCCAGCTTATAAAAGAATTTCGCAAATACATGATATATTACCAACCATCTTTAACTATAAAAAAGTGTCGTTATAATAAGAAAATCCAATAAAAAATGCTGCAATAAAATAGCAAAAATGTATAAGTTTTGTCAAAATGTTTTTATATTTGGAGAAATATTGTAGAAGATACTGAAGATGAAGAAAATTAAACGGTTAATAAAAATAGTTATTAATTAAAATAAATAGTACACACATTGCGCATATATTTACTGAATGACGATATAAAATGGTTCTATATTAAGACAAGCACCTCTCGAAAATTTACAACAGCATTATCACAGTTTTTGAATAATAGGCTACTTATATATATTAAAGTTGATTAATTGAAGCGCATGCATAGTTTACATATTTGAATCCAAGAAAATTTATTGAACAAGAAGTAATTGCTCTAAAATCTTAATTATATTAATCCTATAATGAAGCAACTTGACGTTATTTGCACCTATATCTTTGTGGAACTATAACCATCTGAAGTAATAAGCTATCTTCCTTAAAAACAGAAATAATTTTTTATGTATAATATAAATCTCTACATTTGTAATCGGAGCTGATAATCGACAAATAATATTGAGCATAAATAAATACATTTTATTTAATATACAACATACTATATTTATGTATACAGTATGTTCATAATGGAAGGAACAATTATTTAATAAGTTATATAAAATGCATACAAAAGATTAAGCGTGACATTCTAGATCACATAATCTTAAGAATAAAATAAAATTGAACTGATTTAGAATGTTTTTGATTATGTAGACCTACATATTTTTCATAAAGACGATTTAGTTTTGGAATATCATATCCAGCTGTTAAGTTACATAAGGGATGCGGGATTAATTAACGAAAGGCATAAAATTTTAATACTTTTTAGAGGATTTAAGCAAACTGGTAATAAAAATGATGAAAATGCATGGCAGGAATTTTTAAGATTATTTCCTAGGTATGGAGTTAATAAAAAAATGCATTTAATAAATTTCTGTAATTTGCTTCTAACTTATGTAGAAATTATGATCTTAAAGATTTCAGAAATATTTATTACTCTTTTATTTTGTAAGTAGCGCACAATCTTTCATATACAGCCAGCATATTTCATCACATTATTTAAATCGTATAACTACAATAGAGAATTTAATTAGTTTATTCATAAATTTTCATAATAGACTTATCTTTTTATAAATTATGTAAGGTATAAATAATCGAGGAAAAAGATATGCGAGGCATTTTAAAAAGTTTTTCTAATATTGAAACAGGTTGAAAACTATGTATTGAGGCAGTTTATTAAATATTAGGCTTATAATTTCATTTAAAATAAATTCTTACATCATTAATAATTCTTTTAATTAAAAGAAAAGATATCAAATTAGGAAAATAAGACAATAGAATATATTATAGTCGGTAATAGTCAAGAATTTACTGAAGTTGTTAGAATAAATGAATTTTAAAGTATCGAACTGGATAACATAAAATCGTGTGGTGAATATAGATTCTAATGAAAGAAAAATAATTCCACGGATAAGCAAAAACATATAAAATAAAAGATAATATCATGGAAACAGTTCAGATATTTAGATGGATAAGTTAGTGGAGAAATAAGTAGGAAAAATACAAAAGATGTGGAACATGGCGAAAAAGTGAATGATTTAAAATTTAATTAATGGAAAGAATTGAATTGACACTACATTAAATTAGATAATCTTGACAATGTTAGTTAATGTAATTTTATTTAATATAATATTATAGAGATTACGAGGATAAGGAAAATTACTGAGAAATCGAAATGTTTTGAAGAAAAAATGACTCGATGCGAATAGTTGATTGACTTAAAGAAAATAAAGTAGTGTAATTTACAAACTACGAATTAAAATAAATAACAGATAATTAAATTATAAAAATATTGCTAATGTTCAACGTAGAAACGTTGCATTCGACGTAGAACAAAGAATTTTATAAAAATGTTGAAAAATAAAACCTCGCTTTTAATGAGAAATCTAGTATAGTGCACTTCTATTCGTGTATGAAGTGCAAATTTGAAG
>WUQG02436314.1:0-13929 GCA_011317285.2 Androctonus mauritanicus
GCCTACTGATAAGGTCGAAAACGTTTCTTTTAATAAAGTTTTATCCTGTTTGGAGCTTTGTTTTTGTGTGCATTTTACATAAAATATCATCGTTCTTGCAAAAGAAAATGGGAAAAGCATTACAGAATAATAAAATCCAATCCTATTACATGCATGAAATGTGATAGAAATAAATAAAGAGATTTCTGCCATTGCATTATTGAAGTATTGATATTACTTCCCCCTAATAATTTGCATATTAATTAAAAAGTTTTCAAAGAGATATGATGAAAACGCATCCAATAATAGCAGATAGCCTTACTAAACTACAGAAAATATTTCAGAAGGGATAGTTATCCCTTCATTCCCAATTATAAATAAAAATAAACAATAAGAAATATGCTATTAAGAATTTAATTATGTATTGCCATTGTTTAATTAAATTAATATAAAATTAGAATTCTAGACTTTTGTTGTCAACATATTTGTTATAATTGTGGTTTATACTACTATTAGGGGATAAATGCAGCACTTAGGAATAATAATTATAAAAATACAGTATCATTATTGATGCATATTATTAAGTATTAATATTATTATTGTTAGAATAACTTAACCCATTAAATTCCTTTGCTGTCAATAGATGTCAAATGGTGGAACGAAAAATGATAAAAAAAAATAATAATAAAATGATATTAAAAAAAAATTCAATCCTGATTTTATTAATGCAGCTTTTGCAAATTTGTTTTTTATATGTAATTGGTGAAAATACACTCTTTTGATGGTGGCTCCTAAAAAATATTTCAGTTGCTGAAATATTTTTTGAAATTATATGTAAATATTATTTACATTTTGTACACTTCAATAGAATTTGGAATTTTTTATTTTATCTTATTGATTTTATAATCTAACTTAACAATCCCATTCCAATTATATATTTTGATAAATGATATTTTGGAAATTTTTGGAAAAAATCAAATTTTTCTTCAAATAAGAGACAAAATTCTGAAAATTAAAAAATATTTTAGATAATAAGAAAATTTTTGTTAATTCTGTTAAAATAAACTAAAATTTATTGTAATTGCTCATTTTTTTTCATTTCACTAAAATTTAAGAGAAAATTGCAAAAAAAAAAAAAAAAAAAAAAAAAAAAAAAAAAAAAAAAAAAAATATATATATATATATAAACACTCAGGCCATTTAAAGGGATATGGCATTTTTATTGTTTTATAGCATCCACTCTTTTCCTGGTAAATTGCAGTCAAGCCTACTTTGGACATAGTAAGTGGCATTAGGTCTGGAGTTACAATACACCAGCAGTGATCTAATTAGAGGAACAGAAAATATACCTATTAATGTGCCTGATGAAGCTATTTTTGTATATGTTAGGATTTTTTCATATAAATAAAGAAAATTATTTATATGAAAAAGTACTACAAAAAATAATATAAATGAAGTAAGAATAAGTTAATAAATATGAAATATTAATAAAAATAACAATATTTCAATGAATTCATGTAACTTTTTTTAAGTAATTATATGGCATAACTTTAATCAATAAATGTTATGTAACTTGTGTTTTTTATCAATAATGTTTGAAATTTTTGGCCAAATTTCTACATTCATGGCTCATTTTGCTCAGATTTGTTGCTATCTAAAAATATTGACTGTTTCATTGGATGGCTAAAATCACATATAAAGAAATTGCTTTTTTGCAAATCTTGTATACATAATGAAAAGTTACATAAAAATAAAATTTGAAAAAATGTTTACATTATTAGAAAGAGAATAAAATTTTCAATAAATACTGAAATTTCTAAAGATTTTGATGAAAATTAAGCAAGATTTCACAGTTTTATTTTTTTTATTTTTTCTTATTAATTATGCTTAATTTCAAAATATCTGTGGCACTTAGAAGTTAATGGAAAGTGTATAATTAGCATTACAGTAGGTCTTTGAATTAAGCAATTAATTTGTCCAAAATATTTCTGCATAAATCAAAAACCATATAAGTACAGTGATACTTAAATTTAATATATGCTTGGGCACATTAACAAATGGAATGCCCAAATGAAGATAAGAAAATTTCAGATATTAAGTGATATTTCTACAAAAAAATAAATTTGTTCAAAAAAATTTTCATTGGCATTTTATGCAAATTCAACCAAAATAGACTTAAATATCTGTATATCTCTGAAACTACATAATTCAACATCTCCATAAGTTGGCAAATAAATTCACATAAATGAAATGGAATAGTTAAAGTAAAAAAAGATGAATTTATTTTCCATTTATAATATTTAATCCTGAATGATGATTAATTTCCTTATGTAATCTAAATGAAAATCAGATGTTATTTATGTCAAGCTGTGTTTTTGTGATCACTATCTAATAGATTTTAAGAAATCTGTTATCATATTAAAGTTTTTAATAGAGAACAAGTTGTAAAAGTAAAGAAATTAATAATTATTGATAAAGAACTTATTTATTTTAAAGCTTTTTATCTCCATTATTAGATTTAAAATTAAAGTAGATGTTATAAAATAGTAACATCCATAATAATGCTTTTAATTCCTTGAAGTCTATGAGAGATTGGAAATTAAGCATAGTTAATATGCTAAAAATTCACATTGTGAAACCTCGCTTAATTTTCATCAAAATCTTTTGAAATTTTTATCATTTATTAAATTTTTCATTCTCATTCTTACAATGTGAATTTTTTTTTTTTTTTAATTTTTTTAATACCTTTCCATTCCTTATATGAGATCAATGAAAACACGAATGTTGAAAACATGAAAACATAAATGCATACCTTAATCTTAGCCATCCAGTGAAATAATTTTTATTTTTGGACAGTGGCAAGCCTTCTGAATCAAAGAAGCTAAGAATGAAAAAATTAGATAATATTTTCAAAAATTATTCATAATAAACAAATTTTTATGCAAATTTTCATTTATGTAAGTTATGTCCTGTAATTAATTGAAAAGTAACATAAATTTATTGAAATATTGTCATTTTTATTAATAAAATATATTTATTGATATGTTTTTCCTTCATATCAATAATTTTTATTTTAATTTTTTATAAATTTTTGAATTTATATTATAAATTCCTACATTTATGAAAAATATCCCCACTCATACATAAAATAACCATAATATTCTTTACTTTGCTCTAATTGGCTTGCCGATGCTTTACTGACACACTACATCCAATACTACATGCAATGCAGTAAAGTAGGCTTGGCTGCAATTTCCTGTGAAACAACAGGCTGCCATAAAATAATAAATACCACACCATTTAAAATAACCTGAGAGCATTTATGTTTAGATTTTTTCTCATAGTTTATTTAATTATTGTTAAAAAATAAAACAATAAATGAACAAATAATAAACAATATTGTTTATTTTAACATAATTAACCAATATTTTTTCATTTTTGTGATTTTAGAAGCTTATCATATGAAAATTTCATTTTTCACTAAAAATTTCAAAAAATATTATCTCATCCCAAAACTAGAATAAGATTAATATAATATAATGAAATAGAATGCAGAATGAATAAGATTCAATAAAAAAAAGAATCCAAATTCTACTAATAGAATCCATTCAAATTATCTGCCATAATTTTAAAAAATATTTTGATAATCAAAAAATTTAAGCCCATTAGAGAGCACACATTTTCAGCTAATAAGTACAAACTAACCAATCTGAACAGCTGCATTAATTAAATCAAGACCGAATTAAAAAAAGTTTTTTAATCATTTTTTATTCCACTTCCATGATGTATGTATATGTCAACAGATCTTAATGAATTAACCAAAATGCTTGATTAATAATTGTAATAAACTCTAATAATATGCCATCAAACATTTCAGAAATCATGATAGTTTTACAAAAATAAACAAATATGACAAAAAATTAAGCTTTCCAGAAAATAATAGTGTAAATTTTGGTTAAAAAATGTTTTGATAGTAACAGTTTGAATTAGTGCAACATTTAGCACATTTAGGACATTAAGAAAATTAAATCTAAAAAGTATATTGCAGAATATTTTATATAGTTGTAATTAAGATCATTTTAGCAATTTATTATATAAAACTACATTAATAGTATAATTAAAAAAAAATTTGGTAAAAATTGATTATTTCTATAAGAATGTAATTTTTGAAAATTTTTATCAAAAATCTATATAAAATTCAGTATATAATATTCTAGATGTAATATCATAAATGTTAAGAACATCTAGATTATTATTCTAGTAATTTGATAACTGCACAAAAAAATCTGAAACATTGGATTAATATTTGATGTTTTAATGAATATTTTCTATAAAATTCACGAATGCAAATAAAAGTATTATTAATTATTATTATTTCCTCACTGACGTATAAAATAAAACATTTCTTAATATTTAACAAACTTCAGACTATATTCATGCATCTTATATAAAAATTATAAATCTATTATGAAAATAAGATATAATTTCTGTATCCAAGAACTTTATAAAAAATGATATAGATCAAATTATTCTGAGTGGAATTAAACTAAAAACCAGGTAACTTATATATGTAATTCTTAATTAAAAAAGATGATTTTTTTCAGATATATAAGAAAATTAGAAGTTAAAAATTTCTACTTTCAATATGACAATAGAATTGCACTGAATATTTGTTATTTATTTACAATTTTCTTTGATTTCACTGGATAATTAATATATTTAATAACTAAGTGAAATAAGAAATTTGCTCAAATGTTAGAAAGAGCACAAACATTTGGCTTATTGGAACATTTTTATGCAATGCATATAATGCATTACATTTTTATTGGGGGAAAAGAAATTTATTTCCTCTGAAACATATTAAAAATCATTTTGATACTGCTGCATTATGAAGTTCAAAATTTAAAAATCTGAAATCTCAGTTTATATTTAAATTTGATTCATATACAAGAAATTAGACTAAAAAAATAAAACTTATGTATATTCAAATTTTCATGAATGGAACTCAAGAACATGGATGATCGAATGCCCAAATATTTATTACTACTACACAAATTAATTAAATTATTAAATAATATTAAAAAAATTTCAAAATTTCCATAACTTTTGATTTTATAACTGTATTAGCTAGACTAAACTGATGAAGATTTATGTTTGTATAATTTAATTCAAATATGTTAGCTAGATTGGATAGGAAAAATGCTTTGGCTTTCCACCCAAGGATTTGGAATTGAATCCAGGTTCCATATCTCAGAAATATATATAAATATATATAAGAAGTCAATGGAAATTGAGAGAATTAATTTGCAATTTTCCTAAAACCTGGATCAATAAGTGTATTTAGAAGTATCCAGATGCAATTCAGAGGATTTATTCCTGTGAACTGCATCTAGATACTTCTAAAGTTAAAGATGCCATAATCAAAACTTGAACATTAAGGCTTTGGCATAACTTCTGACCAAATGAAAATTTCACAGTTAGAAGAAACTGTGTCACAAATATACTGTGAAGAAAAAACAGAGAAACTGTCACAAATATACTGTGAAGAAAAAAGAAGAAGAAACTGTGTCACAAACATAGTCACAAATTTTTGAGAAAGATGAAATAAAGTTCAATCATCCAAACAATTTTTGAAAATAACTGAACCTACATTTTGCTTAATAAAATCTTTGCTTTTGTGAGGTCTCTACTGACCTTCGTCTTTCTCTATAAGTTTATTATTGAATAAACATATTGTTGTATAATCTCTTTTAGGTTTTAGCGATTTAGTAAAATTTATATAAAATGAAATGTTGTCATATAAAAAAATATATATTTAAAATATGATCGGTTCGGAATGTTATAACGATGTGTATCGATAACATCGGGAATGTTACGACGATATAAATCGTCAAAGAGAAAACAAATAAATCTGTCTTTGTAAGTTTGGTATCAGTATTAGGAACATTAAGAGGTTACAGAGTACAGACCCTCTGTGAATTGTCACTCCACACTTTGTTGTGACTCGACTAAGAACAACATTTTCAGGTGTTGGTTAATTCGCTAGTTGTCATCTTTATGAGTTTGAGATCCTCTGTTCTCCTCCGTTTCCAATTAGACCAAACAAAGTTTTGAAGTATTAGTAAATTACGATGTTAGGGTAAGAATCGAGTAACATGCAGGTGGTAGTAAGCAGAGACTTAAGGAATGTAGTCAGGAAAAAAAGTCATATATCAAAAGGAGCGAAAGAAGCCAAAATATAATAGTGAAGACTTCGAAAAATTGGGAGTCATGGTAAAACTTTGGTAGTGGACAAACGTCGTGAAGCAACACAGAGAGATCCAGACTCCGCACTGACACCCGCACCGGGCAGTGTTCAACAATATCTTAGTTCCCGAATCGTATTCTACTGAGATCCGCACTGGGCAGCGAATACTATGACAATAGGAAGAATTATTTAGTCTTCCATTCAACAGATACATACATACATATATATATGAACTAGAGACTGTGCCGCCTAAGACAGACTAGAGACTGTGAGTTTTGTTTTTGAAGAGAAGAAACCAACATAATTCATCTGCCCATCCATCATCTGTGTATTTGATAACAGGTATTTATCCTCTATATGGAGAATTTGTATCTCCGAAATTGTAATCACTTTTCTCTCTCTCTAATAAAGATCCTGGTTTCTTGTTAACCGTGGTTGTCTCCGTCTGTGTCGAGAGTCATTCTCACTTTGCCGTTCTTACCACACGTGCCGAACTACTTAGCAACCGTAGGCTCACGCCTGTAGTTTTCTCCGAATCGTCCGACATTTCGGTGAGTCCTCACACTCACCTCCTGGCACCCCTATTGATCTGGCTGGAGAGAACTAACTCAGGCCTGATTGGGAGTGGCCTATTCCATTTTAGATCTATAGAAGCCAACAGCAGTTGCCACCTAATTGGGGCTAAGATGAAAATCCAAAAAAGCAGACAAGAGGAATTTGCCTAAGAGTAAATAGAACGGTGTCTGATAAAAAGCCAAGGCTCCAAAGACCCGATGCTGTTTTCCCAAAAGATGGACCAACCATTGGTAGTTGAAAGTGTTTATGCTACCAGTCAGAGGTACAGAAGTTAAATGTTTTGTTTTTTAAATATTTTATAATTTATTGATTTCTTAAGAATAAACTTCGATTTTTACCATTGCCTGATTTTTAAATAAATAAACTATATACCCTCTACTATCTAGGCTAGTAGTTCTCAACCACCGTTCTGCAGAACACTGATATTCCGTGCACCTATTCAAGGTGTTCTGCGAAATAATTTTTAAATAATTACCCTAAGTATTAAATATTCAAGTAATCGGAGTATTTTAATAAAAACAATTTTGCTATAAATTGAACAACTTGGCAGCATGTCTATTCATCCTACTCCTACCCATACCAACAGTTTTTAGTTTTTATTTGTACAGTATCTTGTATTCATGAACTTATATTAATCAAGTAGCCGCAAGCGTTTTGTCTGTTGTAAAGGAGTTTTCAAATTTTAAGTTTTTACGTTTGACCTTCCAATTCTAAAGCCAAGTTTTGATACAATTCCACATAAATAACTGCAATATTTTACTTGTACTGGTTAACATTCGCTTATAATATTTATATTCCTATTTATATATTAAAATATCTATTGGCAGAACACACTTTTGCTTGTTAGGTGTCTAGGCCACATGGCGACATCATTTCTTGAGGTCAGACTGATGTTAAGGTGAAACAGACTATAATTTGATTTCGGATATTAGTTTATTATTTGTTAGAGGCAAAAATATATATTTGTATTGTCCATTCTGTAGTTTATTAACTTTTTCCTTCTTTAGACAGTTAAGAAAGATAGTGTTCCGCTATTTTTCTATTAGTACCAAAAGTGTTCCGCCGCTACAAAAAGGTTGAGAACCACTGCTTTAGAGGAAATTTATGTTTATTTGTTTATTCTGTATAGTATATATATGCTATAAATAAACAAAGCTAGCGATATTTTTCCTGGAGATGTTTGACCTTTGCTAAACGCTTTTGGCATAAAAAATGATTCACAAACTAGAGATAAAATAATTTCTTTATTAATTCAATACCTTTTTTTTCAATTTATGTATTTAAACTTAATTAATGTGATATTTACAATCAATTTTTATACAGATAAAAGTAACTAAAAAATAACGATTGAGTGTACATCTCCGCAAAAAAAAAAAATTGATAATTCATAAATTTTTTAAATCGTAGGCGTTATTTTATTACGGATTTTATGAATAAAATATTACATCTCAAGTATCCAAAGCAGATCTGACATATCTGTGTTCTTCTCTATATTCTCCGATATTTTTAGCTAGACAGATGACCACCTCTCGATCGCAGGCACACGTTGCTCGACCACAGGAATTTAGATCTTCCACAGCTAAATAATAATAATAACAAATATTAAATTTTATTTTCAAATGTATTTTAGACAGTAAATTACATTGACAACTAAAACCAAAAAGGAAATGAGACTGAAAATTTGTAGCCTTTCCAATTTTAAACAAGGTTTTGAATATGATTTGGACAATAGATAATAATTAATCTAATAATAGCAAGTTAAATTATATTTGTCCTGTAGCAATAATTTTCCTGGGCATTACTTTGTAAATAAAATTTCTCAGTTCCGAATATAATAATATTAAATCACAAGGATAAAATGGTTATAATTGTCAATTGTCTTATTTCCCACTAGTATTATCCTGAAAACATTGCATTAATGTCAATAAAAATTCGATTTACAAAAGAATATTTATATTCATTACAAAAGGAAACAATTTTAAATGGGATAAAAATCACGCAATTTATATTTCCCACAGCACACAATATAAATAAATTCCCTTTTTCTTTGCTTAAGTTAACTTTATAATTGCACTCAGCCGGAATAATATTTTCCTAGGATTTTATCCTGTATGGGAAGTTTTCCAAATCCAAAACATAAACTTCTTTATAGAATACTAAATAAATAAATATAAAATTATATTGGTGTTGAAGATACTTCTACCATTAATTATTGTACTAATTAAAGTTTATTTAATGCAGAGAACATTATATTTTATGTGTTAAAAGAGATATTTTAGTTATTTATATGATTTTGCTTATCATAAGGCAAGGTACTTCTGAGAGATACAATAAAGTAAGTGACAGATAAAAATTAAGGAAATATACATTTTTGATATTTTAATTTATATCAATAAGTATATTTCTTATTATAATTTTTTTTGAAAGTCGATTTCTTTATTTTCGCTTCGAAAACAAAGAAATCTTGATGTCAAAGAATGTTTACCTGATGGATCTCTCTATCGTGAAAATTGAGAAGTTTTATGAAAAAATAAAAAGTCATTTAAAAAATATTATTTCATTTTTAATCATCTTATTATATTACAGATATAATTATTTATAGATATAAGTATACCTGTAAATATATAATTATATATTTATTGATATAATTATTAATATAATCAAATAAGCAAATCCGAACATGAAGAAAACCTGTCTCTGAGTCTTGCTCTGAGCATAAAATTTTATTTTGGAAAAAAACGAAATCGTATATTTTGTAAGTAAATATAATATTGCTATTTCATGATTAAGTTAAATATATTAAAATCATTAAAGTAATAATGTTTTCGAAGTTTCTTCATCATAGTACATAATCAAAAGTCATTTCATGTGAATAATGCTTTTAGAATAAAACTTGTAGATAAGATTTTTGTTGAGAGTTAGAAAATTATATCCTTAAATAGAGTTTGTAACTATTAAATTTTACTTGTACAATGAATTATTTAATCTCCGATAAATTGGAAAGGTTTTGTCAGGTGATATACCATCATAGAAGAAAGAAGAGTAGGCCTAATAGGATTTAATATATAAACTTAGATATAATGAGATTTATTTAGATTTAATACAAGATTAATTCTTGTATTAAATCTAAATTAATTATATTTAAAATTTTATCCTTGTTGATAAAGGTCAAAAAATTTAACATCAGAATCATATGCTTTCCTGTAAATTTCTATTATAAAATTTCCTGTAAATTTCTATTATTAAAATTTAACATCAGAATCATATGCTTTCCTGTAAATTTTTAGCATCAGAATCATATGCTTTCCTATAAATTTCTATTATATATCAATAAAATACTTTATGAGCTAATAATATATTATTATTTAATTATTATCTACAATACTTTTCTAATTTTTTCTGACGAAAATATTATGTCATGAATATCAATAGTGAAGTAAAAGCTGATGATATAATTTGAAGAAAAATATTTTAATTGTATTTACAGTCTACTATTGCATATTTAAGATTAAGGAAACTTAAAAATAATAATTATGTGCTAATAATGCACATAATTGTTATTTATAAACTTTTATTAATTAATATTAGGTCTATATTCTATTTTTTAATTAGTGTGATTGGAGTGAATAATTATTGTAACTTATTTTTATTCACAATTAATGCAAATTCGTTCCGAGAATATTCGTTTGCTTCACTTATTTCTTTTATCAATGTATCTAATTTATATTTTTATATAGTTTTTAGTCAATTAAACCTAACTAGAAATAAGCATTAACAAACAATATATTGACAATTAAAATTTGTATATTTAAAATGGTATAACTGCAATGTAAAATGATAGAAATGAAAGCCTTATACTGTAGCAAGCTATCCAAAATATTGCAGTTATTCATCTTTTAACTATCACTACATTATTTTATTTCAAGGTTTTTAACAAATATTGGTGATCGTTGACAATTATTTTCTTTTATACTTTGATATAATATTCTTCTTTAAATCTTTGACTTGTGGGCAAATTTTAACAATGCACGTAATGGCATACGCGTATTTAGTATGGCGATTCATATAATCATAGTTTGTTTCACCTTAACATCGGTCTGACGTCACGAAATGGCGTCGCCATGTGGCCTAGGCACCTAACAAGCAAAAGTGTGTTTCTCCAATAGATATTTTAATGTGTAAATAGAAATTATTATAAGCGAATGTTAATCGCATTTTTCTTAAAAATTTTTTCGTATTTTTGATAAGTTTAATAACTTTTATTAATATACGAGTATTTAGAAATTACTCACGAATTATTTTAGTAAGGTAATTAGATACTAAATTTTTTGAAAGTATTTTACCGAGAAACCAATTAATTCCGCTACCAAATCAACGATGTCTCGTAATGACTTATCTGGATGTTTTTTTATTAATTTGCTATAAACGTTAAGTACCACTTGCTTTGTTTCACTATGGAAGTTCCTCTGAAGTTTGAATTCACGTAGCAAGACGCCATATTGAACTATACTATAATCTTGTTTACCATCGTTAGCTCTAATTTTTTTCCTTTTTAACTTTAAAATTTTATTTTTTTTTCATTATTAATGCTCTATGAAGGAATTAACAATGTTCGCGAGGGTTTTATATTCGCTAATATTCTATTTAAAAGGTAACTATTGCGCCCTGCTGACGTTTATAAGATCTTTGGCTACTACGTCAGACCGATGTTAGGGTGTAATAGAATATAAATATATATGAAAGCTTAAATATTTTCGTTAAATTAATGATTTCAATTCAAATTTTCAATATAAATAATTATATAACTTCTATCAAAATTTGCAATTTTCACATTGAGAAAGTTTACAGAAATAAAGTAGCTTGATCAGAGAGATTGATCAATTTTATTTTGTTTTAAAACTGTAAGTAAAAAGTTTACTTCAATATATAATATACATAGTACTATATACAAGGTGTTTAAAAGTAAATTTATTTAAATTTTATCTTGCTTAATTAATATTCGTTTTATAAAATTTTTCTACTAAGAACGATTTGGAACATGTTTGAATTGAAGTTTTGTAATACCAAATTAAAATTCGGATAATATTTATAGTTAAAAAATAATTTAAGTAATTCTAAAATTTTAATGTTTTTCTTCCATAAGAAATTTATTCACCATTGTTAGCTTTTGGTTAAAATTCATTAAGAAAACTTTATAATTTATCATTTTTAATAACTCTGTTTTATAATGCAATTCTCCACTAAGCTAGCTTCCCGTAAACACTTACTTGTTTGACAGTGAAACCATGGTGTAGGCGACAAACATTTACAGAATTTGATAACAAAATGAAACTGAGAAAAATTTGAAATTAAATATTGTTTGAATTTTAAATTTGATATTATAAAAAATCAATTCGAACATACTACAAATCATTATAAAATTGCATGAAAAGAATCTTAAGTGCTTGCATTTAAGATTCTTTTCATGCAAGCAGTCAAGATACAAGTTAAGTGAATGCATTTAACTTGAATATTCTATATATTAATTAAAAAATGTTACTTTTCTCTTTATCTTTCTTGTTCTTTATAGGTATTAAGATAAGAACAGAAGCAAAACCAATATTAAAACCTAACAATAACCATAATCATATTTATAGCTAGTATATAATTTTTAAATATTCACATAAATACATTTTTTTTCATTTATAAAGATCAATGAAGAATAATCTTTGGATAAAAAAATAATTTATTCGATTTTGCTCTATCAGGTATAGGTCAAGAATCGGCTTGTAATTTATTGTTTTCAGTTCTATAATATTAAATATAAAATTTATTTATGAATTTAAAGATATTTAAAACAATTTGTAGATATAGTTATTTCTATATCGTTGGCATTAATTATCTTACCAAAAATTTATTCCATATACAGTTTGGATAAAAATAATACACATGTATGTACTGTATACCATTAAGTTTATAGACTTTACGCAGAGAAATATTTCAAAATCGCTTTTAAATATTAATTTCGTAATTCCTCTTAAAGTTATTTAAAAGTAAATAATCGTACTACTTACAACAAAATACTTTTCCTCCTTCGCTATTCCATTTATAATTAGCGACATAAAGACTGAAAATGGAATTGCATTCTTTGCCAATCTTATCCAAATAACAAATATCGTGACGACGGCAGCAACTGTAAAAAGAAAACAGTTATGAAATCTTTTTAAAATGTTTCTAAAAATATAATTATTTTAATAAGTATTCAGCTGATTTGCGTGAAGTCTGTAAATTATTATCAAGTGGATACTTTATTGTAATTAAAACACGAATCTTAAAGAATTTTGACGTCAATATAATGAACAATCGAGTATTTGTTATTTGTTGGCAAATGATCAAATTAAATAAGTTGCCAGCTTAGTTAGCAGTTTAATTTTGTCAATGTATCGAAACAAATAAATTTAAATATTTAACAAGTAAGTTAAAGCTGATTTCTGATGCTTGTTATCAGTGTCAATGTTATAAAAATACAATGCATTATATCAAAATATCATCGGTAAAGCATAAGAAACTTATTAGTTTCTATTTGAATTATTAAGTGCATTTTCTTTTTATCAATGACACTGATGACAAGGGCAAAAATCAGCGTTACTTTAAAGTAACACGATATTTTATACTAAATTTTTTCAATACAAAGAATTGATAAAATTGAATTGTTCGTAACGAATGATTATTCTTTCCCTAAAGTTAATTTGTCAACAAATAACAAATAGTTGATTGTTCGTTATATTAAATTAATGATTGATGTCAAGATTCTTTAAAATTTATAAATAAGCTTAAAAAGTATTGTTTATGATACAGTCATATCCCCAGTTTCGGTTTCTTTACTTACGGTGCTTAGGACTTACGTACATTTTAAATTTCCATCATTCTCCAAAATTTTAGCGCTTAATTTGGAGTTATAGCTCTTCAGCAGCAAATTTTTGAAAAAAAAAGTTAGATTAAGTAGGTTAAGCCGCCATATCACGCGAAGGATATACTATATCTGGCAGCGGTCATATTATAGATCCCATTACAGGCTGGCCAACACCCATGGTGGGGTCAATCAGAAGGTTGAAGAATGTATTCAATAGGCCAGGCCTGGATCCCTC
>WUQG02436325.1:0-13927 GCA_011317285.2 Androctonus mauritanicus
TCGAGATATCTGTACAATGTATTACAAAGCCCAAGGGAGGGGTTTAAACCCGGAAACCCCCCTTGCGTACGCCACTGGATAGAGGAGAGGAAAACTGGGTTCGGTTTCTCAAATAATATTTTCAAGATGAGATTCAATTCCGGATTCTCTGGTTGAAAAGTCGAAGTGTTTCCAGGCGATGAATCTGACTAATTAATTTACTTGTATTGCAATATAGGTTAATATCACGTTCTTAGAAATATTCTGTACTTGTATTAGCGTTCATATAAAATATGCTTACCTAGATTTCTGCAACTACGTTATAGGTTTTAAACATGTCATGCAGGAAATGTAAGATAATATGATTTTATTTTGTTTCGCTACCTTATAATTTTAATTTTTAATCAGTTAATTTAGTTTTTGCTCGAGACGTAACAGCGAAACGAAGTTAAGTAAAACCAGGATCTATTGTATAATGTTTATGTATATATATTATTGATATACTATATAGTGCGTATATATCTATTGTATAGACGCATGATGATATATAAGAATGTATAACGGTGATTGACTTATTTATAAGAATCAATATAGTTAAAATTTAATTCTTCCAATAATTATCGTTCTTAGGTAAATATTATTAATCTGATATTTGATTTTGAGAGAAGTATTCAATGCAGCACAAAATGCCATGTTCGAGATTTCAATTCGAATTAATAAAAAATTAATAGCATAAAAACCAACAAAATAAGAAAATAGCATAAAAACCAACAAAATAGATTTTTTCTTGTTCTTCTTCAATTCATCAAATACAAAATGTCACTGCAGATTACATCATTCAATAGATCTGATGAAATTCGGCTATATTTATTTATTTATTTACTTACTTAAAATCCTCTGAAATTTTCAAAACAATTCATGAAAATAAAGATAGATAGAGGTCCAACTCTATACGAATGTCTTTATAAATCCCGATTTCAATCAAATTTGAAACAGTGTAATGTGAACTTTTTTAACAAACATTTCATGTACAGGATTTTAGAAGAAAAATCGGTTGGTTCCGAATACAATATGCTGTCTGAAATCAAAAAATAGAAACTAATAGACATATCACATTTTTTATCATTTTTTTATAGCCATTACAATGTTAATTAAAACTGTTGTGATGTCTATGCATCACTGATATTTATACAGTAACAAAATTTTATTAGGATAAGGTGTGGATATTTGGATCAGTAGGATATTTGGATTATCCTAAGCAGTTTTTTATTTTTGCTGATAGTGTGTGTTTGTATATTCAGAATCATGTGGTCTGTTGGTAAGTTTAGTTGTGTTTGGCGTACTTAGTCGAGTTTTTGTTTCTACAGTTACAAAGAAAAAAGTTACAACGTAAACTTTTTACCAAAAGGTAAGAAAAAGCTGAGCTTAGAGACCTATTCTAAGATTTAAAGATTGATTCTTAAGGTATTTCTATGTCATTAATTGTACTGGTAACTTCAAAATTGAAAGAGAGTAAGCCATATGTATTATAAACAAGATGGAGATGTTCTTGTTTCTCTAAATGGGATATCTTTTTTTATTTTCTAATTTTTTTCAAATAATGCAGAAAAGGATATTTGGATCAAGTTGAATCTGGTAATTTGGATCAACCAGTAATTATTATTTCCAACATTAAAAATATGCTAATGGTGCTGTTTATTTAATTATTTAATTTTATTTATTAAATAAAATTAAATAAATATTATTTAAAAATAATGGTAAACCATAAACAAATTTTTATTTTAATAAAATGAATCAAAATAATTATCTAGTGAATAAAAATCTTACAATAATTGAGATTACTGGTCCAAAAATTATATTATTCCCTGTAATATTAAAAATTTCCTTTATCTGGATTTTTTTCATTGTTATATTAAGTTTTTTTTATTATATCAAGATTTGTAAAATAATTATTTTAATTTTTAAATGCCTAATATGTATAAAAACAAAGGCAAATATCAGCAATGGACTGATGAAAATATGAAAAAAGCCATAGATCTCATTAAGAGTGGATTGTCTATTTGTAAAGCTGCTGCTTCATTAAATCTGCCTTATACCACGTTAAATCGAATTTATTCCCTAAACTCAGGAAGAGGTGAATTAGAAGCAGAAATAAAGATTCGGCCAACATTCTGGAAAACCAACAGTGTTACAGACCGTTGGCCGAATCGGTAACACTGAAAATTGAACAAGAAATTGCTGCTCGATTTCTGTATTTGGACATGAGAAGATTTGGCCAGTCAGTTGTAGATATCAGGAAGGACATATTTTTACTCTGTGAAGAGAAAAATATTCCTCATCCTTTTAATAAGGAAAGCAGAATGGCTAGGAAAGGTTGATTCAACAGTTTTATGAATAAGCATCCGGAACTGGCCAAAAAACTTTTAAATGTGGAAAATGTTTCTAAAATTAAAAATAATTAATATATAATTAATTAATATAATTTAGAATTTTTGGTGTTTTGTGAATTATTTTATTTATTGAAGTAATTTAGTGTTCATTATTTTGACTGATCCAAATAACATTCTGATGATTCATTTATCCCTACTATTAAGATAAATGGATCGTTTTTGCCACATTCTCTAAAATTTCTGTTCTTACAAATAACTGTTTATTTTAATCCATGGATTGTAATGATTATGAAAGCTAAGTGTTTACCGTTTTAAATAATATATAAATTGTGGATATTAAGGCAGTATGATATTAAATAAAGGTGAAAGGCTTTAGTGATCCAAATATCCACACTTTACCCTATATTGGTAATTGTTATATATATTTCAGAACAATCAGCATTATCGGATATAGATATTTTAAAATATTGATTAAATTTATCTAAAAATTTCATCAGAATTTAAATAAAAATAACGAACATATTAATATATTTTAGTCAGAAGGCCTATTTCAGAAAATCCATTTTCATATAATAAAAGCAATTTATTTCTATTCGAAAACAGTTAATATGTACACTAGAAATTCTGTAAAGAACTACTATCATTCTTTCCGAATCTTCCCTTTATTTTCGAATGATTAATTAAAGATAAGGAATTAAAATATATGTCATCAAAATGACCTTCAATAGTGTAACTCATACATTGAATAAAAAAAATTTATTAAATAATCCTTTGGTTTGTCCTATTAAATAGTTTCTTAATTTGTTTATAGAGAGATTTCAGAAATTTGAATATCCGCCATTTTTAAATAGATGAACCATAGAGTTAATTACTCTTATTTCAAATTCGACTTAAATACCCTCATCACCTTGCTAAATTTTACAAAAATCGAACAGTTTAAAAGTTATTGGAAAGAAAACTTTGGAATTTAAATCCTTGAAACTTTTGAAGAATTGAAGATAAAAAATTATTTACCTGGATATCAAAATTATCTGAAACAATTTGACTATTCTGCTAACTTTCATAAAAAAAAGATACAAAAATATTTCAGAATAATAAGAGTATCTAGAAGTTTGAATCAAGTTTAATCTCTTCACTGCTTTTTTAACTTCCTTACAGGTGAGAGAGGCATTCTCAAAGAAAAATCTCACCATAAAATCATTTAACTCCATCATTCCACTATTTATAAATGTTTAAAACTAGAAGCTTAAATAATGAGAAGTCGAGCTAACTGTAGAATCAGTACCAAATTTCATGAAAATATATCAATTTGTTCAAAAATTATTAGTGAGGGATATAGATAGCAACAGCAAATTGATATCATAAATCACAGTTATCTTCGAAAGTAAGTTAAAAATAATATAAGTATAGTAATGAGAAATTAGGATATTTTCTACACTTTAGAACAGATTGCTAGTTTAAGTTATAAACTTGTCAATTATCTTAAAAAAAATGAAACAGTTATGCTAGCAAACAATCGTTTCTGAACTCTAATAATTATACTGATTTCTCTATAGCGTACCTGAATTATTTTTACATAATGAATTTTTCTAAATAGATTTATAATGATAACACAATTTAAACATTATAATCAATAGATAAAAATATATACTTACGGCGTTAGCAAACATAGCAATGAAAAGTAAAACAAACACTACTAGTTGAAATGCAATAACAATTGCCATCCATATTAGCCAAGGTATCAGAAGTAAACGGTTATCCTATAATTAATAATAAAATTCATGAAAATTAGTAAAAATTTTATTTGTGAATAATAAAAAGTTTACAACGAATTCTGTCACTTTAATAATTTGAAACCGATTAAATTTTGATTGCATTACACAAACAAAATTTATACAGTTCCGAAAATGGTTCTGTTGGAAGAGTAACTATTGTCCACAATTCATCTTCACGGATTTATTCTTATTAAATTAATTAATAAAAAAATTATTAATGCATTTTATTAAACATAAAACATTATTTATATTACTGTGTAATATTTTGTTTTGCGATTTTAAATTTAAAATGTTTATACTGTATAGCACAATGCAATTTTTTTCGGGTTCGTCAATGATCAGGTGACAAATTCCTATCATATAATCCACAAATTCCGTTATTTATCTTCCGATTTTGTGATCTAAAAATTCGAGAGCAGCTATAATTAAGAACATTGACTGAAACAGATTTTTAAAATAAAAAATAATATTACTTATAATAGTAACATTGATTTGTTTAATACACTGATATTTTGAATCAAAAATTTAAATATTTCTCAGAATTTTTAGAATTATATATGACTGGAATGAATGTATAAATCAAAGAATTTATATAACCTAATTAAAAAATCAGTATAATAAATATATACTAGCTGAACCCCGTGCGAATAATTCGCACAAGACTGGAAGGTTTATATTTTAAAATAATTTTATTACTATGGCATTATATTTTGGTAAACTAAATCTGGGACCAAAGTAGCCTGCCGAATTTTTCTCATATGAAAAGTATAGTGCAGAGCAATAACTACATTCATTATCTAAATACCCAAAGTTGAATGGTCTTACATTTGAAATATCATCAGCAACAACACATCTATATTTGATCTGAAACGGTTTTTCCTGTCCATATCGAACACGTGCTTCAGTACATCATCTTTTCTTTTCCTTACGACCAGTTAACGTCCTTCGTTTCGGCGCCATTATTCGAAATTAAGAAGGAGCGCCGTCTTTAGCGGTAGCGCAGGCGGATTGTCAGAACTGACCGTATAAATTCTTCTCTCTCTCTATTTATTTTTTAAACATATTTTTTTGGCACGGGATAAATATTCAAATAATAACTATCGCTTTTAGAAAAAATAAAACTTGTAAACACGGCGACAGCAGCGCCAAGGGAGAGCGAATAATCGGAACGGTCTACACGGCGCATGGGCCATATCAAATTTTATATCGCTTTTATATAAATATATGCAAACATTAATCGGAAAAATAATTAGCGATGGCACATCTGTGGACGAAAAAGTTTAATCTGAAACAAAAAGCATGAAAATCGGTTAAGCAGGAATCGCAGGCGGATTGTCAGAACAAATCAGCCTTGTATTTTAAATATGTAGATGATGTATATATTTTTAAGAATATACTATAGCGTTAATTTCTCAAATTATAAATAATATATTTGTTAAAGCCATATCGAACTATATCGATTTAAAATAACTTTAAAACAATAAATATTAATCTAAAGCTGTTATTAAAACTGAAAACTACTACTCTCTATAGATTCACAGTGGGCAAATTGCGGCTCGCTAGCCACATGTGGCTCTTTGGTACCTTCAATGTGGCTCCAGATCATGAAAGTCAATAGCTAATATGATGCAAATATCTGTTTAATTTAAAAAAAGTAATATATTTATAATTTGTTCATTTATGAAAAGTAGTATACATTTATAGGAAATAAATGCATGTGAATTATATGATAAACAATTTTTGAAATCATTGTTAAGATTATCCGAATAAACTAATGCCATTCCCGTTGGATCGTAATATATTTATATCAGTATGATCCACAAGAGATTCTCCAATGTGCATCGTACTGATATGAAATTTTCCCAAATTTCATATCTCTACGAGTCATATAGAAGCCCTGCTATAGATTCTCTTGTTTTCTTTAGTGTATACTTTTATTTGAAGAATTGCAAGAATTTGAATTTTTGTAATTATGAATCATGATTTTGACATAATTGAAAAGTATTTGCTTATAAAACTCTTTAATTTTAATCAAATTTTACTTACATTTTTAACTCCATACAAAAGGCTAACACTTATAAAAACGAGTACTATAGCCCAAACCAGAGAGATGATCAAATTTATTCTGAGTGCACTTGGATTTAAGCCTAGAATAAAAAGACATTTATTTATTTACAGATGAGAATTACTTTAAAGGAATATTAGAGAAAATAAATTGGTAAAAAATGTTTGTAGGTGTGTGTGTGTGTGTGAGTGCGCGATTTCAATTCCGGGATATACAATTAGTTAATGAAAGAAGTCTCAGAATCCCGGGATTTGATTTATTTAATAAAATAATATAAAGTATCATTTACCGTACCATTTGAGGAAATTCAGTCCGTGTTTTTGATATATTTTTAATAACCCTAACTAGAAAATTAAGCAAATTTTAATAAATAAATCAAGTATAATACTGTATAAAAAATACCGAATTATTCCCATTATTATGCAAAGATTAAAATAATTTCAAAAGCACAAAATAAGATATCCGTCATATTCAAACTTCTGAAACAAAAATCAATTACAAGATTTGATATTTTAAATTTCCACCATCTTATAAATGCATATTATCGCTGTGTTGCTTTCGATAATTTAACGGTGGAGAGTTTAAGGTTTTACTTATTATAAAATACAATTTTAATTTGCAGTTGATATAAAAACCACATTATACTGCTTTGAATTTTCAAAATATTGTAATTTTCAAGTTGATTATAGCTACTTTATAAATAACGTACAACATAAAATTTTCGTGTTTCATTTAATGTTAAAGCCATGTTTATCTTTTCCTTGTATATAAAACTTAATGCAATTTTTAAATATTTGTATAATTAAATTATACTGTTAATTATAAATATATAATAAATTAATGAATCTCAATATCAAGATCGCGATGTACAATGGGGAGTTAAATTCGATCAAAATATCATAATTCTTGTGATAGTAGCTTATCGTATAATTAAATAAATATAAGAAAAATGTTTCAAAATGGAAGACAAGAAAAAATTGAAAACATTGAATTTTTTTGTAATTTAAGTAACATTAATGCGTGTAATATAATGAATTTTCTATGTCGTGATGAATGTTATAAAATCCCAAAATTCCTTGTTAATAAAGGAATCGGATTGTCTAAATTTTTCGGAATCCCGCGTTTCTGCTATGCGAAATTCCGGTATTGAAATCCCTAGAATTTTTTTATGAGAAAATATTAATTTCGAAGTTTTTTGATATTAAATAAAAATTTATTTTTTATACTTGCTTAAGTTATAAAATATACTTGAAAAATATTAAGTTATAAATAAGGTTGACAGGTATTTGATCAAAATATTTATTGTCCAACATACCCGATCCATTTATTCCCATTTAGGAGCATATTAAAAATATTAATATACCTGTATATTATCATTGATATGATGCGTAGGATGAAACGTTTTAATCAAATATTGTTATCAGAAATAACTTTGATAAAATTTGTGATTTCACACAATATCTAATAATTTTGTAACATCTATTAAATTTTCTGATAACGGTAAGCAAAAATTATTGCTACAAAAAACAAAACTTTTAAAATTTGGATTTTGTTATTATTTAAAAAATTCAATTTTTTGTCAATTCCACTTGTTTGGTTTTTTTACGGCACCAAGTCTGCATTCAGGATGAGCCAATTAGAATTTTAAAGAGAAATCAATAAAAATTGATCAACCAGTGATGATTCGAACAGTATATTGATAATACACATTGCATTGCTAGATCTGAATTCTCCATGGAAAAATCATGAATGGAAAATTTCCATCCAGAATTCTTTAGATGGAATATTCCACGTTTAAACAAATCTCTCATGTTACAATATTACTTCTACTGTAAAGGTATTTAATATATAACTACCAAAATTAACAATTAGTAGGATTTACAATTAAGATAATATTAATTAGAAAAATTAATAGAATTAATAAGCTATAAATTAAAAAATATTTTAAATATGGAAAAGACAAAGTATCATGTAATAATGAAACATACTAGTTTTACCATAAAATATGTAGTTGCAAGACATGAATAAATAGCGAATTTTTAGTATAAATGTCGATGGTAAGAAATTTTGGAAAATATTTTGGAAAAAATTTAAAACTTAATTCTTGAAGAAATTTCAAGAATGCCTTCATCAACTTGCATTTATTGTATTTGTAGAAATATCTAATCATTTTAATCTTTACAATTTATTCCATAATTCACCCTTTTTCTTATATAAAATGTTATGATATTCATAACCTTTCTTTCACTAAATACTAGCTAATTAATATTTTTCAAATTTTTTTTTATCTTATCTAAAACACTAAATTCTTTAAATATAAAAAGAATTCAATAAGATTTCTTAATATACTTCACACTTATCATTTTTTTTTTTTTAATCGTCAAAGTAAATAAAATAAACTTGTTCAATTCAAGATATAAAAATGGCCAAAGTGACAAGTTCAATTCAAGATTCAAAGAGTTGCCATCTTTGAATCTTGAATTGAACAAATTCATTCATTCATAAATAAATAAATTGTCTTACTAGAGTAAACCAGTTTATTTACTTATTAGTAGATTCGTGTGCTCATAAAAACTGATTAAATATTGCTTTTAATGTACTTTATACTTCATTTTATCTATATTACTTACTGTGTGCGTCTTTTTTATTTAAAATCTAAAAAAGATATTTAGGAATATGATATAGAATTTTGTTCAGTATCAGTATGGGCATGTCCCTACTTCGTCCTTTTTTTATTCGGCCCTAGGGGTTTTAGGGTCTTAAGAGCCCAATTTTTATTTCTTTTATGACAATAAATATCGGTAGATGGCGCTAATTGTTAAAGTAAGACCTGTTTTATAACAAACATATATTTCTCTAACAATTACACATAAATCTATTACCGATGGTAGTTCAATTTTGTATGTTGAATTATGTTGGCAGTAAACGAATCTATTCGAAATCGTTTCGAGTAGATCGTTTACAGCCAACATAGATCGAGGAGATCGGAAGATCTAAACTGTGAGATCAATTTTTAAAAAATGCAATATTAGATGTAAAACGACTTTAGTTAAAAAGATGACAAATTTTTCGCAGTCAGGAAACATTGACCGAAAGAAATAATCACCTTGAAGATAATTGGAAGAGAATGAAAGGCACCAGAGAAAACGAATGATTTCCTCTTAAGCATTGGTAATGGAACTATACCAGTACAAATGAATTAGTTGATATTTATAAATATTTCTACCAAGAAAATATTATACATTCATTAGATGAATTAATTTCAAAAGTGAATCCCGAAATTAATAATATAAAAATGAGGAAAATATCGAATGGTTTTGTGAACGAGCAATCCTAGCTTCTAGAAATGATAGAGCTGCATTTATAAATGAACAGATCATGGACTGTTTTGATAGTGAAGGAATGACATACAATTTAATAGATACAGTTACAGATATTGATGAGGAAGTACATTTCCATGTAGAATTTTTAAATTCACAGAATCCGCCGGAATTACTCCTTCATAAATTAAAGATAAAAGTCGGAATTACAGTAATATCTCTTAGAAATTTAGATGCTCCACGTTTATGCAATAAAACAAGACTTTGCATAAAATCATTAACACGAAATCTGATAGAAGTTATAATCATTACTGGTTGTGCAATTGGTGAAACAGTTTTCACTCCACGTATACCTTTGATTGCAATAGATTTTCCTGTCCAATTTAAAAGACTGCAATTTTCTATAAACATTTGTTTTGCAAAGACTATTAACAAAGCACAGAGATAGTCTTTAAAAGTTGCAGGTGTTGATTTAAATATTAATTGTTTTTCCCATGGCCAACTGTATGTCGCCTTTTCAAGAGTCGGAGAAGCAAAAAATTTATATATTCATACAAAAAATCAACAAATAATGTATATAGATTATAAAGAAGCATTATGAAAGCACTAATATAATTATTCCTTTATTATATCCGTATTGTTGTTATTAATTCTATAATTATCAAATTCTGTACAACTTGACAGCTCCCTTACATATAGTCCAGTGACCTTTCCAGAAATATCTCTCTCAAAAGAAAAAACTCATCCGAAACAGATTATAAAGGAGAGCATCTTTGAAACACATTATCGAATTTAAACTGTTATTATGCAAAATAGATACAAAATGAACGATAATCAACGAATATCGACAATGCACTCTTCCTTGACGGTGTGTTATGATGTTTTCATCATCTCTTATTTACATAAAAAATATGTTTTAAGTTTGGTTATTACTTTTTCCTTTGAGTTTCCTATCTTTACTTAACAAACATATATTATTATCTTAAAAAAGAAATATTATTATGTTTCTATTTTATACATAAAACTAATTTCTCATATGGAATCAATGTCATGATGGCATTGTTTATTGTTTATTGTATGGTTATTTTATGTTAATGATATATCATTTATGAAATAAATTTTAAATTGTCTCATTATCAATCAATTGCTTTTGAATAATCATTTTTACTATGCGATTTATAAACAAAAACTCGGTATTTTAGTTAATTATTTATAAGAAACGATACAAAATTAGCGTGTTTCGCTTTGAATATTTTTATGTTTTTCAAAAAATGCCAACATAAATTTAAATATTAATATATCTCAATTGAGATGGGTAGAGTCTATTACTTACCTGAAATATTTCCTTGAGTGTTAATATCTCTAATGATAGTTTCAAATTGTGAAAGTGTCACAGCATATACAATAAGTGACAGCAAGCTCAAGACCTATAAATTATATAATGTAGTATATAAGATTTTATTTCATTAAAAAGTATATAAACATGGAATACGTTATTTGAGATCACGCGATATTTGCCTCTAGCGTAAATCAAAGGATGAAAGAACTATAATAGTTCTTTCATCCTTTGATTTACGTTGGAGTTAAGGTCGATTCATAGTTCGTCGGAAAGGAAAAGGAAAAGGAAAGGAACGCCAAAGTTGTCTTCTTCGCGGTATTTCGCGCTTTGGTTTTGATATAGTCCCTTCCTTCTATCTCAATCAGAAAAGTTATCAGCGCTTCTGTTTTTCTTTTGTTGGTATCCCCTAAGTCAACGCGTATGTTAGGCAATTCGATACTACATTCTTAATTATAATAAATTCTATTATTTCGGTCAAGATTATATTAAATTATATTACAATTTCTTATAATAAAACTTAATAAAAAATCTGAAATATCGAAAAAAATTTCGGGATGAGTATTTCCCATCTTATATAGGCCTATAAATTTAAAATATTCTCCAAACATTTTTCTCTTCGAATTTACTAAACAAACATAATTTATCTTTTTCTTGATTAAATTTTTACCAAATATATGGCTGAAGACGGTTTCCGTCGATTGATGATATCCATCATATCTCAAAGAGCAGTCGACAAAGAGCATGCGCATTCTTTCTTCGTTCCGTTTAACTATGAACGGCTAGACATTCAAAAGAAAAGGAACGGAATGTATTCCATTCCTTTTGCTTTTCCGTTCCGTCGAATTATGAACAGGTCTTTATGTCCCGGGAAAAATACTGCACCGTGCAATTCAGCTTAATTATTTTTTGTATAGTTTTATCCGTATATAAAAAATAATTAAACTGAAAAAAATGTTTTTAATGTGACAAAAATATTTACAAACAAGTACATAAAATTAATTTTGATAATACATCTAAATTTGTTTTAACCTATATTCATTGCTTTGTGGTCATCGCAATTTTTCTGTAATATACTTTCAATGTTATATAGGCCTACGTTGCTTTTTTTGATAAAATTAGTTAAAATTATTTTCTTTATAATGAAACATACTTTCTCTCTGCAAGATTATTTATAAGGAGCTAAAGTATTGATAGACTTCAACGAAATTCTAAATTCCAGTCCAAATTCGTAGCCAGAAATTTTCAATGTGGAAACATATAAACAAATAGATTATTCTACAGTCTCATTAAATTATGCAAATCCACGATATAAGTCTAAACATATAAAATTGTTGATTGAACATCTAATTCAAGATAACTGATGAAAGTATACCCCGAATTAGATAATTATTTTATTCAAATAACTTATAAATCTACTACGAAACATATAAAGTTATAAAATGGCTAGATAGCATTATATGATAGCAGTGAACATGCTATATACGTGGATGGTGTTTTAATTTCTATAAATTCCTTTCGGTGTTTATGTCCGGAAATAGTATTTCAACGGAAAAATCCTCGCTAACAAATCTCCGCTCATTCTGAAATTCTGGTAGTGAATACCTGGCTAATCAATAAAAAGTCGCACAAATCGAAGGATAACTGTATTAGATTTAAATCTTTTCAAAAGCCGAAAAAGATTCGATGTAATCATGATCCGACTTTTGATAATTTTTGATAGATTGGGTCCTATTTACAACAACATATGTAAAATTCATATGTAAACGTCAGCTTGGAAGGATAAATGTACAATTCTAATTTGCATACATATGTTATATAAATCTGTGTACATTCGAGAATAAAAAGTATCCAAAACAGAAAATAAAAAATCGGTAAATTCTTCATAAATTAAATGTTAAAATTTTTACAACTCACCAATGTATATATTCCTGTTGCGAATGATCCATCTTTTGTATTACTAAAGCAACAGCAGCGTTTTATTCGAAAACACATTTTCTTCAAGTTATGTCGCTTGTAATAGCTACCGTATTCCTGTTAATGTGATTAGATCGGGTTATATGCTACACATGGATTGTTTCCTTTTGTTTTAACCAATCAATGGCGAGAAATTATCTAACACTCCTTTCACTGGTAGAAGGGTGGCAGAAAGTTTCGTTATCGCAGGTGAAAGATTAAAATTTCCACTATTTTAAAACTTCTTTAGTTTTTCATTAATTTGACTTGAAGCTTTAAATTTGGCATTCTATATCCTATCGAAAACTTTAATAGAATTGTCAATTTAATAATATTTACCATAGAACAAAAATTATACAGAAGTGAATTTAAGCTGTAATAGTTCCTTTTCTGAAAAGAAATTAATTATTAGATTTTTAAAATTTTATTTTCCTTTCGTTGTAACAAATATAGAATATGAAACGACTTTAGTAACTACTCTAGATTGTTAATGGCATGTTTACTTTTTTTAATGATTGAATTAAATGTTATATTATTTTTTAGGAGGGAAATAATTATTACACTATATAGATATGATTTATAAGAATTTTCTGTGAATAATGGTATTACATTATTCACTGGTAGTTGTTGCATTATTTCTCTTAATTTCACAAAGTGCAATTTCTGATATTTATTTTGTCTATTGAAATGAATTTTTGATTAAAATTAACAAATACCGTTCTCGTTTATCTATATTCATTATCATGCGATAAAACAGTACTTATACTAAACTTTGTCCTTTAACTAATTCTGTTATCAGTTAAATTTCGATATGTTTCAATTGTTATCCATCCCCGCGAATAGCCAGAAAAATTTTTTATGCAATTTTCTTTTTAGAACCGCTTTCTTTAATCGCTGAAGTAAATCTTTCGGAATTTATTTCTCCGTATTTATTCGTTTTGCAGTCTTGCAAAAAGGATATACAGTAAAACTTCGATCTAACGTTCGTCGATCTAACGTTTTCCTCGATCTAACATTCTTTTTCTCCGATCCCGGCAAAAAATAGGGGAAAATAACATTAAAATGTTTCAGTCTAACGTTTTTCGATCTAACGTTATCCTCTGTCT
>WUQG02436336.1:0-13925 GCA_011317285.2 Androctonus mauritanicus
GCTAGTTAGAGAGTAGTCTTTTTTATTCCTAGTTAATTCTTAAGAACTTACATCAGGATCATGATTCACAATAGTTAACATTGCTATTTCCTTATGTTTATCTGTGATGGTTCTTTTGTAGTTCCTTTTTTTTTTTTTTTGGCTGGACACTTCCTTCTTTGGAAAACTGTTTTATAACACAATAAAAGGACATTTGCAATGGAGTTCTTCTATCAGGAAATTGTCCAGCATACAGAGCAATGGCCTGTTGCACATTTCTTGCAGATTCCCTATAAATAGGAACATTTTTGACTTTTTCCTCTAAAGAGAGATGCTCCATTTTCAACTTACAGTAAATTACAACACAATAAAATAATTTATCTTATGATTTAAGCATTAACTTTTAAATGATTTACATAAAATTGATGGTTGAAAAGGTTGACAATCTTTTACAAACAGTAACGTGTGGGCATTCAAATATCTGAAACATGCACTAAATTGAAAAATGGTTTTTACAAAAGTTATTTATTTTTTTTATAAAGAATAAGTATAAAATATAAAAAATATAGGTTTCCCTTTAAATAAATTAACTTGACCTGGAAATACTCTTCAAAAATCCTCTAAATAAAACATAACTAATGTGATTTTTCTTTATAATTTAAAGTCCATTAACTTTTATTTATAATATTTCTTTTTGAAATACTTTGTTTTTGAGATATTTCATATTATCAACTTAAATGGTACTGCCTATATATAAATATTAATATGTTGTCTTAAAATATTATTTTATATAGTTTTCCTATGCTCAGCTTCTGGCAGCAACAACTTTAACCAAATTAGTATCAAGAAATCCTAGTACATTGACATTACAGCAACGGATTGATATTAGTAAGTATTAATTAATATAAATTTATTTAATTAAATAATGCTTAAAGCACAATAAAATTTATTTTTCATTATGTTGTTGTTAACATGATTGAGAAATATTGATACAGAGTAAAGCTGTTATGTATTGTTCAATAAAAAAACATAAGTTCACATTTTTACAATATATGAATTATTAAAACTGTTAACTTTAAATAGTAAAGACTGATGCTATGACATTAAAAAAATTAAAAATACTGTAAAACCTCATTAATTTGAAGTACTGGGGCAAAAAATTGGATTTGAAATTACATGATTTTGTATTAAAAATCAATTGGATTTGAGAGAAATCTTTATATGTTTTAAATTAATTTTAATTTATCTTATTTCTACATATATTAAGCGTAAAATATAAAGAAATTTGCATAAAGAAATTTTCTGAAATTTTTTATATTTTTCTGAAAACATCCTTAAATTGCACTAGTAAGGCCAAATTCTAAAAAATAACAATTCTAAAGTGATCACATTTATTTTATATATTAAACAATCAAACACCATTTCAAGATATGTTACTTAATAAAATAAATAATATTTGTATGCTTTGAGAATTTTCTACATTCACTTTTACATTTACAGTGTTAATTCCAGATTAATACAAAATTAAAAATTAAATTTTTGAACTATCCCAAGTTTTTGAGTATTCTACTGTAATCTCAATAATTCTTTCAGAATATGATTTAACTTTGCCTGAATACCAACAAACAATGAAATGGAATTATTTTCCTATCCCACAAAAAGGTACTGTATTAAAATACATTAAATAAATATTTTTCGAAAAACTGGTTCAAATTAGAATGTAGAACTTTATGGCTCAAATTAGAATATTAAAATCAAACTCTTGTATGCACTCTTCACTTTTTGAGAGATGACCAATAGAATAAGCAATATTCTATATTTGAAAAATGTATTCAAATATAGGTACTGTTTTGTTATCTCCTGCCACATAGCTATTCTAATGAATATATTTGCAATAACTTTTATCTAAATCTATAGGCCGTCTTTCCAATTAACTTTACCACAAAATAATTTCAAATAATGCAGATATTAGGCGATTGACGGGCTAAAGTGTAGCTTTGAAATAAAAATTAATTGCATTTCAAATTATCCACTATAATAACAATTAAAATTTATGTATTTTACGTTGGGGATATAGTTTACTTTGAATTAAATAATAATGAATTAATAAGGTTTTACTGTACTATGTTTTCTGAAAAATTGCAGTGCAAGTTGAAAAATTATTATTTTGGAACTCATAAGTGATATCATAAATAAATAGATACACAGATGCTTCACTACTTATCATCATTCAACTTATGATGATTTGTTCTTATGATGCCCTTACAATATTTTGAACTTTGCTGTTTTTGTAATATATTGGCTAGAAATACTTTTTTGCTTTATAAGAAATTTACAATCAGTCAATAGCTGCTTTGTAAAGCATTCATTTATTACCTTTGAGTCTGGGTTCAGTTCTAGATTATTTTATCACTTTGGGGATCTGGGATCAAATCCAGATGATTTTTACTATTTTGAAGGATTCAGTATTCTACTGTCTATTATTACTATTAAAATTATTACCATGATGGATTATTTTCAGCTTATGATTTTTTCAACCTATAATGGGATTATCAAAACATAACCGCCATTGTAAGTAGAGAATTACTTGTATGAATTATTTAAAACTGCACAAGGCCATAGATATTAATCAAACAAATATATAAATAATAATATCTAAAAATAAATTTTAAAATATTTTTAAACTTTATACATTTTTTATAAAAAAAAATGTATTGAATTTGTAAAGTGTAATATTTGTTTTAGTGTGAATTCAGTAATCCATTGGTAATAATTTTGTAAGATAGAATCAAAATGTATATGAATTTTTATTGCTGACTTTTATTATATAAATTATTTTTAGATCATGTTACTATTTAAAAATTCTTAATGTTTATAGTTTGATTTTCTTTGACTTTTACAATATAGAGCTTGAATAACAAAAGAATAATAATAATTTATTTTTCTTCACAAACATTATGAAAATCATAATGTTTGTGAAGAATAATTAATTAATTGAGATTAATCCAATCCTTTCTTAATTATTTTTATTTTTTTTAGTATGATTATTATTATTTTGAGTATTATATTTATTTTAAGGGTTAACTTACATTTCATGTTGTCTTCCTCAGAAATTTAGAAAATGAATTACAGAATAGAATTGCTGTCTTCTAGATAAACTCTCTTGTTATGTAGCATCATTTATTTTAATATAATATAACTAATCTTATTTGAGATGGTAGACGAATTAAAGGATGATCTTTTTATTGATGATTTATAATCAGTAATATATTGTCAGATTGTAAAAAAATGATATAAATCATTTTATCAGTACACTATAATTGAAATTGTTATATGAATGTATGTAAATGAGCTAAGCACAAATCCTTTTAATACAGTGAAGTGTAGTTTAGAACTGTATGCTGTACTGCTGACTTTCAGCTCTCTTGTGATATTGACAGCTGATTTCTTTTTTTGTATCAGAGTTTGAATTAATAGAATAATTTATTATTTAAAAATTATTTATTATTCCAAATTAATAAAATTTATTATTGTTTTGGATTGATCACTAAACAAGTTTTTATTATTAACTTATTTGTGCTTAATTATTGTTTCAATGAAACTTTTTAACACTTTGTAAGTACAGTATTTTTGGAGTAAATAAATTATTTTATTAATTAACTTTATTTGCTTTTGAAATTATTCAATTTATTAGTTATAAGTGTAATAACTTATTTTGCTATTTTTAATTATTTCATACACAATTGAAACTTCATAGTTATTAAAGTAATAAATGAGTGTTTTAACACTCATTTATGACTTTAATAACTATGAAGTTTCAATTGTGTATTTTACCATTATTTAATGTTAAAATTTTAATTGATTTTCATGATTTATTTTTTCAGAAGAACTAGCTCTGGATTTTCAGTGTCTTATAACCTGTTAGATATTATTAGCAATTAATAATTTGGGAATATTGTAACTTTGCATATTTACAGTTTGATTTAATATCAATCTATCATATAATGTTAGGAATCTTGGCTATTTGCTTTGAAAAAGTCAAACAGTATCATGACATGTGAATCTCTAAATTATTGTCACAAAATGAGTTTATTATTGTTTAAATTTATTTAAAAAGACAATAAAATCCTTTTTATTAATATCAGATGTATTTTATATGTGAAATTTTCTAATGATTCAGTAACAAAGTTTTTATAAACCTGTTTAATGTATAATATGTTAATATAATAATAAAAAATAATGTACATTTCATCAAAAATTCTTTTAATCAGATATACTTTTTAGAAATTCAAATATAAGTTACTCGACATAATGCATGGTGATGGTATCTGTTATTTTGTCATATGTTATAGATATTTTATATTTAATTAGTTAGCTTTTTATTATTATGTGATATAATGTCTTTATTATGATATTAACTTTGTTTAGAATAATATATATTCTAGTTTAAAATTTTAAGTTTATTACTTAACTATGTTCTTTTTTAAATTGTATTTGAATTATAAAACAGTTGAAGATGGCAGAATAATTGATTGTAAATATTTCTCCTTACATCTATAAGAAATCTCTATAACTTTTGGTAAACTGAAAGTAATGTTATGATTGATTATAAAATAATTTTATTTTTTTATTGTTGCTTTTTCTTGAAATTTTTATTTATATTGAATATTAAAATTTTTTTATTAATAAACATTTTAACTTCTTATAATAAACTAAATTTTATTTTTAAAGGAAATTATGTATTAAATTATCTTGCAACCAGGCCAAAATTGGTAAATTTTGTCACTCAAGCTTTAGTGCAGCTGTTTTCCAGAATTACAAAGCTGGGATGGTTTGAAACCGATAAAGATGAATATGTATTTAGGAATGTTGTCAATCAAGTTAGAGGATTTCTCCAGGTAAATTTTACTATTGTGTTTATGAATTTTATTAAATCTTAATTTTATTAAATTTTAATTTTAATCTTCAAGAATTTCATATATAAGAAATAAAATATTTAACTTAATAAGAAAATCTTATCAAATTCTTAAAAAATTATATATTATAACAACCACTATATATATTATTAATCTTTGTTACAATTAAGTTTATCAATATAAATGAGAAACATCTCTATACCTAAAAATATAGATTTCATTATTATAAATGTTTTATATGAATGACTATTTCAAATTAATTATCAGAAATCTTTTAAATCTTTATAATAATTAATAATTGGCATTTGATTGTATAGGCCAAACTCCAGTTTACAACACCCTGATTTTATGAGCAAATATAATTTGTACTGAAAATTTGATTTACAAGAAAGTTATAATGAGCAAATTTGCTTTAAAAATTGATAAAGCATGTCTTTTTAATGTGAAGTAATATAACCAGTACCAATATCATCATCAATTGTCTTGTATGCCATTCAGAAGCCTCATATATATATGTTTCAGATGGGAATCAGATTTGATTTCAGGTCCATAGAATTGAAATATAAAATGTATTCTGTCAGTCCCATAGTGGAATTGGTTATAAAATAATTGATAGAATTCATAAGTTTAGAGCTTGAACCAAATCAGAAAAACTCTGATATGTGGCTGGAATTGAATCTGGATCATCTAGGTTGTAAAATAACATTTTAACTATAGTGATCCTGCTGACAAATATTAATATTTACTTTGCTATGATCATTACAAAATGGCATTTTAATTGAATCCAAATGTTTCTGTGTTATGTTTTCTTTGTTTTTACAAAGCGTGCTATACTGTATTATATCATTTGTTTTTGGTTTTTTTAATATGACTTTATGCCACTTTCCACTCAATGAGCAGTAAACTATGAGGCATTACAGTGACCACCATGAATTGCCTACATTCTTGGTGGAATCTGCCATCAGTGGAGGATGAGTTTTAATTCCTTGAGTACCTTTGATATCTATATACTTCATGTAAGTGGAACAAAAAATGATTAAAGAAAAAAGTTAAAACATTTAATTCATCTTTTACAAATTATTTTTTTTTTGTGTGTATTTGGTATGAATATGTCTTTTTGACAATAGTTCCTACATTTTTTCAGTTGCCAAAATATTTTTTTAAATTATGTGTAAATAACATTGTTTATATTTGAAAGGCTTGATAGAATTTGGATTTTTTTTAATCTTATCCTGTTGATTTTATACTGTAATCTATCAAAGTCATTCCAATTATAGATTCAATAAATAATATTTTTGAAATTTTTAAAAACATCGAATTTTTCATAAAATGAGATATAAAATGTTGAAAATTAACAAAAACTGTAATTAATAGGAAAATATTATTTAATTCTGTTAAAATAAACTTAAAAATATCTTAATCATTCATTTTTTGTTTCAGTTTCATCAAAATTTAAGAGAAAATTGCAAAAAATGAAACATAAACACCCTCAGGCAATTTGAAGGGGTGTGCCACTTTTATTGCTTTACAGCAGCCACTCACTTCCCGGGAAATTGCAGCCAAGCCTACTTTTCACTATAGTGTGTGGTATTGGGTTCGGTGCTACAATAAACCATCTGCAGTCCAATTAAAGGAATATAAAATGTATTATTGCTGTTTATTGTACAAGATGAGACCATTTTCGTATGTTAGGATTTTTTAATATAAATAAAAAAATTTATAAAAAGTACTGCTAAAAATTGTGTACGAAGTAAGAATAAACTCAAAAATGTATCCAAATCTAGCACTAAAGAGCAGACCAAATAGAATATATACAAATACGTTTATTTTCTAAACTCAGGAGCGAACTATTAATGTATTCTATTTATATTCTTTGAGCTAAAGATGGTAGGAGTACCGAAAGCACTCCTGAGTTTAGAAAATAAACATATTTGTATATATTCTATTTGGTCTGCTCTTTAGTGCTAGATTTGGATACATTTTTGAGTTTATATTATAAAAGTTATATTGTATACCTTTCTTATAAATAAGTTGAAAATTCAAATGCAATACACCGCTCTATAAAATAATCCAATAAAATAGCATTAAAAGCAGAATAATAATAAATAAACTAATCACAGTTTAAAGAAAGAAAAATAATCAGAGCACTTTTGACCAATAATTCAATCTTCTCCAGCAATGCATAAAATGCTCAACAATATTCTGATAAATATAGTCCAGAACATTCATTAAAATTTTCTTGTCATAGCAATCAAATGATAACAAAACATGCAGGTTGTGGACAGGGTCAGTTTTAGATTGTTAGAGACCTGTGTGCTAGAGATAATTGGCAATAAGGCCACAAATAGGAATTTTTTCAAATACATATGCCAATGAATAAAACATATGCACAAGAATGGTGAATGACCACAGTGATGGAAAAAATTCATACAAAACATCATCATCCTTGTGCACATGTTCTATTCACTGCTGTATGTATTTGAAAAAAAATGCTAGTGTATGTTTACCCTAACAATGCAGATCATGAATAAATTTACAATATAATCCAGAATATTACTATTAGTATGTTTTTGTGACAGTATAATGTAGCCTAATTGATAAAGAAAAATCCATAAAATATTTTATATACAGTAGTCTATTTATTTTAATTTTATAAAAATAGAAAAAATACAATGAATGTATAAATTATATCAAACAGATACAAAATATATAAGTTCCCAAACAGATGCAACAATTATATCAGAACATTGTTCTTGTTTTTTCATTTGCCAATTCATCAATAACATTTGATAATTTTAACTTTTCAGACAAATCCTTGTCTATTGCTAACAATCTTAAATTACTAAACCTATCTTGGATCACTGATGTTCTTAAATATGTTTTTGTAAGTTTGAATGGAAAGGGTGATGGCACATAATTCTTAGAATAGAAGATTTACAGTTCTTAAGCATGTTACATTATGAGGAAAAAGGACAATACCTGAATATTGTATCTATATAGTACGCTACACCAAACTGTAAGAGCCTCATCTATTGATGATCAGTTTGGTTGAATGAACATTCCTTGTTGAGTGAGGTTTTGCAAAGAGATAGAGAATGAAACCAAAAGAAGTTTCCACTCTGAAGGACCTGGGTTCGAATCTCAGGTTGCATCCCTTGAAAATGTTTATCAAGGGATCTGAGCCCGACCTGTTGATCCCTGTCCTCCACAATCCAGCTAACCTCTCTGCAGGGGTGGGCAGCCTGTGGAAGGGCTTGTTTTGCCCTGCCACTTAGTTTTCCTTCAGAATAGAAGAACACTAAGTAAGAAGCATAATGCATTTATACATAGTGCAGTAATGTAATGCAATTTTATGCAATTGCATTATATTACTGCATTATGTATAAATTATAATGATAATATTTTAAAAATTCTGTATTTCAATATTTTTTATGCAAACAGAAATTTACATAACTCAACACTTTGCATAAGTTGGATAGCTCCTATATTATATTATGCTATATTTATCTATCAGTATATTATATCAATTGATAAATATTATGCTAAACTATAGTATAATAGTAAAAACTGTTCTATTAATAAACATAATATACAGTCACTAAGTCCCTATCTGTTGACAAAAAAACCACAAAGAAGATATATCAAAGTCAGCAGTGCTATAAGTTTTAACAATGTTACATTCTATTTTATCACTGATTATTATATTAAAATATTTTAAAATTAATTATAGGCTATATCAGCTTTATTCCATGGGCTGCCTTAGAGATTTGACTACCTGCGTGCATGCATGCCCTGCACACCTATTAGAACTGGTCCTGGTTGTGGATAACCTACTAAATAATGAGATTAAACAACTTTATATGCAATAATTAGGGACTATTATAACTTAAAAAAGTAACAAACATTAATATACAAAAAGTTTTTTAAAACAGGAGAGCCTAGCTCCTAATTGTAGTATGTTGACAAAAACATTAAGAATATTTACTACACCAGGTCCATGCCTGGCTAATGGGGCCTGGTTCACTCTTATTTATAGCATTATGTCCCTTAGATTTGTTCTTGATATTTGCACATTCCTGTGCAAATATTCAAGGACAAATCTAAGGGACATAATGCTATAAATGCCACTTTTTTTCTTACAGAATCTTTTAGTTTTCCGATGAGTTTTGCTTCTTCCCATACAGCTTCTGTGTAAAAATTCAAAATTTATTTGGAACAAAGACTTTTTTTAGTTTAACTTTAATATAAATAAAACCACTTATAGCAGTTTAGGAAATACATTAATACAATAATGAACAAACATTTTCGGCACTTTATGCCATCATTAGGTTCAATTCTGTTTAGAACTTTCAAATTATAATAGAATAAGAATTAATGTTGTGATTACATACAATTTGGATTAAAAATTTACCTAGTGAACAATTTTAAAGCATTATTAATTAACTTTTTTATAAAATAAAATGTAAAACTTAATTAGGTGTTTAACATTTTTTTGTAATTAGTGCATGTCTTTTCCATGCATTCTTTTCAATTTTTTGGGGGTTTAGTACATTTTATCTATTACATACTGCCATGGTGTTGGTAAGTTTTCCAATGTTTTTACATTTAATATATTTTCATGTTTTTTCCTCTTGACTATTTCTAATGCTTCTGTAATTAATCCTTATTTCTTATTCGGTGCTTGTTTTATTATTTTTGCTCCTCCCCAGTCTTCTTTTATGTTTGATGCATAGCATTCTGCTGCCAGTGCAGTTGTCATGTTGACATTCCTTATGTCTTTTTCATGTTCCTGAGTTTTTCTTTTAGGGTGTGGCCAGTGACTTTTATATACGAGGCTTTTTGTTTTGTGCTTATATTTTCAACGGGGATACTATAGATTCCTGACTTTCTGGGATATTTTCAACTGGGATACTGAAAGTCAGGAATCTACAGTATATATCCCAGTTGAAAATATAAACATAAAACAAAAAGCCTCATATATAGGATTCATCGGCTGAATCCTAAAAGAAAGATTCCAGGAACATGAAAAAGACATAAGGAATGGCAACATGACAATAGCACTGGCAGCAGAGTGCTATGCATCAAACATAAAGGTAGACTGGGAGGAGCAAAAATAATAAAACAAGCGCCAAATAAGAAATAAGGATTAATTACAGAAGCATTAGAAATAGTCAATAGGAAAAAACATGAAAATATATTAAATGAAAAAACACCAGAAAACTTACCAACACCATAGCAGTATGTAATAGATAAAATGTATTAAATCCCCCCAAAAATTGAAAAGAATGCATGGAAAAGACACGCACTAATTACAAAAAAATGTTAGACACCTAATTAAGTTTTATATTTTATTTTATAAAAAAGTTAATTAATAATGCTTTAAAATTGTTCACTAGGTAAATTTTTAATCCAAATTATATGTAATCACAACTTTTATTCTTATTCTATTATAATCTGAAAGTTCTAAACAGAATCAAACCTGATGATATAAAGTGCTGAAAACATTTGTTCATTACTGTATTAAAGTATTTCTTAAACTGCTGTAAGTGCTTTTGTTTATATTAAAGTTAAAATAAGGCAAATAGCAGTAAAAAAAGATAAAGCAAGTAACAAGTTGTAAAGAATAAATAACTAATCATAATAATGCATATCTAGTGGCCAGATGGCCAAGTGATAACACTGATGGCATGCCATGCAAGAGGACCCAGGTTCATGTCCTGGGTCTGGTAACTCCTGAAAAGTCTTTTTGGGATGCTGGGCACAGTCCAGCAATTCCTATCCTTCATCGTCTGGCCCCCCTCCAACGATATGGTCGTCCTCCAAGGATATAGGTGCAGCCCATGGTTGGAACTGCCCCACCCATTAGTAATGTCCCTGATTGGAATGGGGGATAAAATATGCAGAAAAAATAATAATAATAACAAATATCTGGGAAATTAGGATTCAACTTATGATTGCAATTTTACCAAACAAATTAGGAACAAACTAGATTATAAAAGTAGGGATTTGTGGATTTGTATGTAAATTTTAATACTTTTTTTCATATTAAAATTTTATTAAAATCCAATGTGGATTTTAAATATGGCAATTATTGAATCCAATAATAAATTTAAACAACTAAAATAAAATTATAAAAGTAAACAAAAATCAAATTTCTGACAAAAAGAATTTTCAAACTTTACTTTTCCTTTTCATTAACTTATCAATCATTATTTTACCTATCATTATAAGTGTTGTAAATATATTAACTGGTTTGGCAATATCTGAATGGACAGATTTATAAATAAATTGTTTTTTTATTATGCAATTGTAATTTTCAATTTTTTCTTACAAACATTGCAATAAAGATTTATTATACTTACTTGGTGTAAAAGCAAATCTGTGATTACAAAGTTCACAGTATTCCTTCCTACTGTACTTTAGCCACTGAAGAAGACTAGAACAAAAAAAAAAGTCTAGTAAATCTTCACGAGCAAATTATAATTAAAGAAATAACAATATTGTTTAACTTTTCCATTCAATTAAACATATGAAATAAATACACTGGAAATTTTAATAATTTTCAATTAAGCTTGACATTATTTAGTCAGCAATAGGCATATTAAAATTTTGAGTAATTTCTAAAAAACAACTAATATCAATTGCAGATCAAATACAAATTATCATCATAAAGCCTTTAAATAATTCGGAAAGACTATGAAATGAAATTCTTTTTTTAAATAAATGTTAATTCCATATTCAGTTTTAAGTGAGAACTGAAAATAATTTACTTTATAACAAAATATAATTTTCATGTTTAATTTAAAATAACTCTGTTCATTAAATATTATAAAATGCTAAAAAATCTAATAATTATTATTAATAAATAGGTCAAAACATTGGACACCTATTTATCTAAATTATAATAATATATTATAATTTATAAATAATATATAAAACAATAGTAAGATTATATAAATCAAAATCTGTGAAATTAGCAATATAATTTTCAAATTCTAAATTTAAATCAGTAACTATTTGATCCATCAATCAAAGTTAAGAGAATATTAATAATTAGTTAAAGTATAAAATAAATTAGATTTTAAAATGTAAAATGCTATACACATTTGAGCATTATTAATCTGGTTATTTATAATTCAAGAGTATTAGTTATGTGACACTTTTTATATGAAAAAAATTAAAATCTGTTATTATTAGAATTACTGAAAATAAATATTAAACAGACTATAAAAACGCATGAATTACTGATAATTTTCATTAAAAATATGATCCAGCCAGAAGTATAATACCTAATTAAAAATATCTAATATGTAAAAAATAAGCCAAATATACTACTAAGAAATTAAGATATTAATTAAAATTTAAATAAAGCTATTTTGATGACCATTATTGCTATACTTTCTTAAAACATAAGCAAGTAGACATATCTAAATTGAAATAAACATCCCAATTTCGTATTTCTTAACTGTAATTGGCTTATTTTTTACATATTAGATATTTTTCATTGGATATGATTTATTTTTTGAAGGAAATCATTTTTTTGAGGTAGATATTTTAATATGTTAACATGCCATTGAAATTTTCATTATTTTTAATCCAACTGAACTGAAATTCTTAGAAATATAAAATAAAACAAGAAAAATATATATAAGGTAGTTGTCAATTTACAAGTTCTCACTCAACAAGGTAACTTCATATTTAGCATGTGAGTTTTTTCTCAAATGTGGGTAATCAAAAAAATAGAAAATGTGAACATTAACTGCAATAAATAAATGCTAAATATTTATAAAAAGGCATTTCAAACATAAATAGCTATACAATACAGGACAACTAGGTTTGTAGCAAAACTATCAGCTGTTACAAAATCAAAATAAAAATGGTTGCTAAATACAGAAGAAGAGAGCCCTCTGGTTTTATTGTCATATGATATAAATAAATTTGATTCCCAAATTGTTCCTAAAGCAATAGGTCATCTGTATTAAATATTTTTACTTATCTGTCAATAATAATAGAGAATTAAAATCCTTTAACATTTATATGACAATTTCTTTATTATAATAATTTGCTTAATTTCAAAGGCTATATTTTCATTTCTTTAGATAAATAAATCATTGTTTAATCATAAACTATTGATTTTGTTGGTCTTTACTTAATTTCATTATAGTCAAATTTCATTGATGAGAACAGGACTCCTGTTTTTAACATTATGTCTATGGGAAATTGATTCTTGATTTACAAGTTCTTAGTTTATGAGCTCATTCCAGGAACAAATTAATTGTAAAGTCAAGAACTACCAATATGTCCCTCCTAGCAAATATCTATAATAAAACTTAATTGATGTTCATAAATTTGTTAAAATTTCTCTCTCTTATTTTTCATTAAAAAATTTTAAAATTTTCATGTTTAAAAAGTAAATATATCTCTATGATGAAATGTTTTCTCTATGATATTTCTCTATGAAGTTTTTTTTATTTTATTATTTTCAGAAATATTTTTATATTGGCAATTATATAATTTCTTTAAATGTTTGTTAATTATTTAATTGTATAGTTACTAATAAGATATATTTGTTCTGAATAAAATAAGTTATTAATGAAGAAATTTGGATAATATTTAGACTCACAATGGTTTACAAAACAATAGATTATGGAAATTTTTATTAGTAATTATTGTAGTAAATTTCTTTAAAGTTTTAAAAATTTATTGAACTTTTGAGATTCTAAGCAACAATTAATATACAGGCATACCCTGAGTTACGATGCTTCAATTTACGGTGCTTCGGACTTACGTACATTATGAATTTCCACCATTCCTCGAATTTATGTCACGTGATTCAGAATTACGGACACGGGATTCTTCAGAGAGAGAGCACAGCACACTTCCACTGTGGCCATCTTGCTGATATATTAAACAGTTCATTGTTTTGGTGTGATTAAATACAAATAACTTATCAGCTATTACAATTCAATATTAAGAATGTTATGTGAGGAATCGTATGCACGGCCATCGGTCATGCGATCAAATGTTTTC